>SWEM01000454.1:0-25601 GCA_019593585.1 Nitzschia palea | reverse complement strand
GGGGGGGGGGGCAAGAAGAAAATACCAAACTGAATCCCAGTCGAATATGTGGGTGGGTGCCTATCAACCTATCAAGTTTCAAGGTGCAAGTTGGGCACTGGTACCTGGTACTACCGCACATACCGGTACTTGCACCGGCGTTGCTCCGCATAGCCTTCGTATCCCCCTCCACACTGAGTGAGGCAATTGTATCGCTCGCTGTCACGAGCGGGTTGTGAAAAAAAGTCACAATGCATGCTCGCTGCCTTGTCATTGTCATGTTGACATACCACATGAGGGGGGATTACCAGGTACCGAGACAATCATCATATGCACCGAACGCCGCAATGGGGAAACGAATGGACTCCACCAGACACTGCCCTACATCGTTTACCGGCAATGTACTCTCTTACACTACGAAGCACGCATATGTTATTTATCTATTCTATTTGTAAACAAATTGGTGGATTTCTGTGGTAAGGAGGATGATGTATCTATCTCACAGAAGCATAGTCAAGGAACTGCAAGAATAGGTACTGTGTGTGCGCAACATTGGCACCTGGTTGTTGGACGAGAATGCACAAGATGGCCATTCATTTTGGTATGATTGTATCATGACTTCTATGGGTCGTGGTTCAAAGACCGATGGGTCCCCCAGCCATTCACTGTCAAAGTACTTGTCCTCACCGCCAACATACATACTAGATTGTGGATACTGCTCCATGAAGAGGTCCCCCATGATCTCTACATTGTTCCCTTTGCCCTCAAGTTCAAGAGTCTGTCTGGAGCTTGTAGAAGAAGTTAGTGAAGCAAGAACAGCAGGATTTGGTAGGGAGGAAGGTAGGATACTACTGCTACTGCAGAGTGACAAAACGTGTTTTGTGCTTCGTGTTGTTTTGATGATTGGCCTATGCTTGAGGTCTTTGTTACCTGTTTTCTGTATCTGTCGAGTGGATTCCTTGTTCGGTGGTTGTGAAGTCATGCATTTATGTTTGCACTGCGTTCGAGTCCTCGGACTGAGTCGTTGAATGATCAAGGACTTGGCTTGATCGCTTCGTTGGAAATTGGGATGACAATATGACCCATTGCCTGGCCCACGTTCGATTTTGGTAAATCCATACATGTAGCACTTTGGAGTAGAAACAAGGCAAAGTCTAGGTGAGACGAGGATCATCATTACCACAACACATGATGATATGATCACCAGCACGTACTTGCCGAATAAAGGATGACATTTTGGATTGTCGGAAATAATGGGGTTGAATCAACTCTTCAAATTTTTTTTGATCGTGGATCTTGAAGGCTTTCCCATCTTCCACCCATGATATGATATGCTCACAGCCATTAATTTCCATATCACACAAAAGGAGATGAAGTTTGTAGGCAAAGGGGAGTCGCACATGATCCAGACCATCATAAAGGGAATCTCGTCGTCCTAAATAGTTGTATTGTTCTTGTCCCCCCCCTGCCTTGTTGTGACCTGTGTTGCTGGTGATGATCAGTTTGTTCATTGTTTCTTTTCACAACTCAATCGGCAAGCTTCTTGTAGTAGATGGAGTGTCAAACTAGCTAGTTGTAAAGTAGCAAATTAGATTTGTGAGGATGGTCCACAGCCGCAGTGGTTCAAGGAAGACATATACATTGAAGTTTGCCTTTGAGAAACACAATGGAGAACTGACCATTCGACGAACAATTCCATCGTGTGAATTTTGAGAAGGTTCTGAATTCGTATTTGGACTGTCCATGGAACAGGTTGGCACCTCAATGCGGGGATTTGTGACCTGACTTTATTAAAAGAGGCATCATCGAACGTTCGCAATACACAACACCACATATAACAACAGCAATATGATATCTATTGTACGTAGTCGATCGTAGCCATCGCAAGAGTACTGAAGGTCATGGATCCAATCCACGGTACACAACAAGACAGATAAATTTCCATGCAAGGTTTTGGAAGTTTCGGACGAGTTTTCACTTGCGTGGAACACGATACCCGAAGCTTTCTCGGTGACGTGCCCCTTCTTTGTGCAATATATGTGTTATTCAGTACAGTAATCAGTAGTTTGTCAGTACCGTAATCATTAATTCCTAGTGCCGTTTTTGCTTGTGATAACGTTCGTTTGGGGAGTGGAGGCTATAAAGTACCGTTGGTAAGCGGACGCGATTAACAGTAAACAGAGTGGCATAGTTCACTCGAGGATGACTCGGAACCTCCATTATCAACAATAAAATGGTACTCGTTGGTACAAGGTAATGTAACAACAGTAATAAGGAATCAACATACCGTTAATTGTAAATACCATAGTACAGTTCGTACTACTATCCTGAAAGTGCCATTTGGAAAGGATGTCACTATCTTCCTCCGTGCGCGAAGGGCAATGATCAATGATGATCCACTCCACTCGTGCCTTCTTGGATTTGATTAGTTGGGTACGGACGATACTAGTAGTCGTCGTCCTCATACTAGCATTTCCGATTTCACACTAATGGACGAGAAGGAGGTACTCGCTCTCTTTGTTGATAACAGACTGTAAGAAACTGAGTTTCACCAGTGGCAGAATGGAATCAAGAACAGCCGCCGCCAGATTCCAAAGAGAATACTATTCTTTCACACCCATCGGGAAAAACTGTTGCAAAAGGCGCCCGTCTGCCATTTTACCCTGGGACCTTCTATGTTGTCTCATGCTTCGAACTGAGGAGGAAGGAGGTACTACTACTAGTATACCATCAGGAAACTATACTATCATCATGGTGAATCATGAAATGATTCACTTTATTATATTTTATCCTGGTGGTTGTATATCCGAGTCCCAAGGAGGATGATGCAACGCGGGAGTACCCATCATTCATTATACGTTAACCGTGTACACCTGTTCCTGACAAGAGAGTGAGTCCATAATAGGAGGAGAGATGATACTACAATGCTACTAGTAGTTCTAGAGTTCGCTCAAGAAAGCGAAAGTAATTCTACTTGGAAATGTTTCAACACAGTGGTTAGCATCTGCAGCATCAAAACTGGTTCTTCAAGTTGTGAACTATTTCATGAAAAGTTGAATAGGTTTGATGATTGCAAACTGTACTAACGCTTAATGAGTAATATATAGTACGCAGCCCCAGATCTGTCGTCCCTTACTTTGGAACGGAGGATGGTCAGACGATCCCAACCTCGAGTTCGTGTCCGCGTGCTGTCCTGCTGGTAGACGCGTACCAGGTACTCGGTTGAACCCGCCAAAATCCAAGAGTGCGTGTTCTCATCATCAAAGCGGTGGTGTCATCCATCAATTCTACCGATAGCCAACGACACGAAACGAAGCAAACCCATTGCATCCATCACCTCACGCCAACGCACTTTTGACAGATAACATTTTGCATTCAATCATTCACAATGAGATTAACAGAATCAAAATGCTTTGGTTTCATTTGGTTGTGTGGTTGGACGACTCTTGATCTGCTGTCTACGACTACTATGGGTTTTACGGTTCCCACTATCATTCATCCATCGTCATTATATCCACAACAACCATTGACACGCACACTGACACTGAATACTGGAATGAAAAGGATATCGACATTCCTAACGATGACTGCCGAAAAGCAACAAGAACAACAAGAGCTTCCCGATATTGATAGCCTGAAAGCTATAGAAATGAAAAAAGAATTGGAAAGTTATGGTGTATCGACAAAATCCTTGTTGGAAAAATCCGACTTTGTCCAAGCTCTGAAAAAAGCGCGAGAAGAAGGCCTGCAATCCATTCTTGTTGCCAATGAGGAGGAGGAGAAGAAAGAAGGAGACAAGAAAGCCGCAGCTACAGGATCACGTTCCTCGTCCTCTTCCACCAATAACACTGCTACTACCACGACGACCACAGGCACCACTGCAACGACGACGACAACGACTGCAAAAAATACAACAACTGTCAATGGAGAATCGGCTACCACCAAAGATGATACCCATACCACCACTACATCATCATCATCCGAGCCAAGTCGTGAGGAAATCTTTCAAAAGGCCATGGAAACTGCCAAAGTCATGTCAGTAAATACCTTGAGAAAAGAACTCAAAGATCGGGGTATTCGCACAGAAACCTTTCTTGAAAAGTCAGACTTTGTCAAGGCCTATGCCAATGCCATTGCGGATAATGTTACCAAATCATCCTCATCATCCTCCAAGTCATCATCAGCCAAGGGATCCACGGCGGCGAAAAAGCCAGAAGAACCAATGGATCCATCCTACCGAGATGTCGTGACACAAAAATTTGACAAGCGACGGTTGATGGGGCAATCGGTCATTGATATTAGCATTCGATAACATAGTTGTTGCTGTGGGAGCCAAGACCCACATACAAGTATGGTACAACATCGAGCTACGACTGTTTCTATCGTTCTTGGGATGTTTTCTAGTAGAACTAGTAGTGACTCCTGTTTTTCACAAGGGCTTGTGTGAGGCAATGGCCCGATGCATCGTTACATCTCATGTCTTGGGGTACTTGTTTCAATCATAGTACATTTTTGGCTCCTCTCTATCCGACACCATTGACTCCAATTCCAAGCGCGAACAAAGAACAAAAAGGCTCGCTGATTTGTGACGTTGTTGAATCGCAAATTTTCGCTGCGCTGTCACACAAGAGATGAAGTGTGTGTCTCGTGGAGTTGTGTAAATGCTCTGGAGCTCACTCTCCCAATAACGACGAGCTATCGGCAAGAATTACTTTGCTGGTAGTGTCAAATGACAAATATATGATACAAGAAATACTTCCAGAGTGTTCCGGTGGATTCTACATTTACAAGTACGTTTGGGCTAGACTCATGGTGGTTCCTACGGCACCAACAACAACAGCAAGATCCAATTCTTGGCGATCACCACCACGGTTTTATACCTTGGTTCCACTACTCATTGCTGTGGTTGTCATTGTCAACCTTGTTTTATCCTATCATATTTTGATTCGGACCACTTGGATGAATGATACATCCTCCCCTTCTCGCAACCGACCACGGTCGGCATCTGCCATCGACCAACAGTCGAAATATTGGTGGAACCAACGACAACTGGAAATCCAAACCATTCGTAAGCAATTCCAACAATCCAAAGGAGGTTCGGATGACTACTCTGACCAGCAGCAACATGGGTTGGATAACCGACTACAACAATTTTTGGATTTTGATCCAACCATTGTGAGTCACTACAATGTATCGTGTGGAGGATCATCATCAACCTCCCATTGCACCGTACAAGTGGGTCGTCAAGGTCCTGCCGTGGAAATGGCAATTACTCATGGGTTTTTTCAACGTCGAGTGGGATATCCAAGAAAGTATTTTGACATGGTTGCCACCTCGAATTGTTGGTCCATGGATGACGACCGCAACGCTACTTCCAACGCAACCGCCCAAGGCATGTTGCGACGACTGGGACGCCCAACCACCAAAGACAAATGGAAGAAGAATCTTCCCCATGCCATGCTAATTGGAGTTCAAAAGGCTGGTACGACGGCATTGTACAAATATTTGGATGAACATCCACAAGTGACACGAACCATTAAGGAAATTTACTTTATGGATGAACAAGTTGATGAAATGGTCATTGCCAATGGTGGAAAATGTACAAATATTTGGATGAACATCCACAAGTGACACGAACCATTAAGGAAATTTACTTTATGGATGAACAAGTTGATGAAATGGTCATTGCCAATGGTGGAAAAGGTATTCCACAACGCCAAGCCCAACGATTGTATTCCCGATTCATGGCGGAAAGTATCCTCCCGGAAGTGAATCGGAGCAGTACTGACTTCGATGAACCAAACGACGCCAAAAACGAAAAGAGACTATGGGATCCACCACCAACACAACCAAAACCAACAACAACCAAAAAAATGATTTTAGATTTGACACCGCATTATATTCTAGAGTCGGATCGCATACCAGCTCGCATATCTTGCATTGTACCATGGGTCAAACTATTGGTCTTGTTACGAAATCCCATTGATCGTGCTCGATCGCAATACGACATGAAAGTTGGCGGGAAAAAGAACAAGAAGATTCTAAAGAAACAACGAAATCTCTTTGGAAATCCCGTTCCATCCTTTGATGAATATATTCGCAATGATATTGCCGCATTGGAAGAGACGGGGGTCATTCAAGATTGGACCAAGATTCCCTTTGAGGACTTTTGGGATACACCGGCCATGTGGGAAGCGTGGAGAACCTATCTTCACAGTGGATTGAATGCACCCGTTGGAATGGGTTTATATGCCTTGCAACTCAAACCATTCCTTGATTTACCCAATGACTTGATGGTGATTCGGAGCGAAGACTTGAAAGCCCATAGCAATGCCACTTTTCAAAATGTCTTGGAATTTTTGGGATTGCCCGCCTATGAGTTGCCCTCGTATCCACTGGCCAATCATGCCCAAGAGCCAGCAAGGATCTCTTCCGAGACCCAAAAGTTGCTAGAACACGTTTTCGAACCCTTTAATCGCAAACTGGCAGATCTACTCGGCGAGGAGTGGCAGGGAGTGTGGAAATCGTAGTAAACGTGGTTGGGACAAGAGAATTCTCTCGAAAGAAGTATGTGATGGCTGACAATGGCTGTAATGCTACCTTCCTATTTGGTATCTGAAATGGAATTATCATCCCTCCTCCAGTCCAACAAACAAGCATTGACAAGTTGTTGCAACATTTCGATTGCCTCGCTACGGCTAAAATGTGCCGCCAACGACACATCTTGTACGCTGAAAAAGCTTCCGCGAGACTGTTCCCACCAGGCTCCCAACGCGTATCGTAGGCCCGACTTCCACCGTCGAGGAAAGTCATACTGTTCGTCCTCACTACTGCCAGCTACAATGATCGCTCTATCATCCAACTGTTCGAGCATGATTCTTTGATTGGCAAAACGCTGGAATTGAAGCCCATCGATATCGGCAACGTCGATCCTCGAGGCACAGTTGGGTCTCTCCTTGATCCTGCCCATGACCATTTTGTACCGATACAACTCGATAGTTTCGTCGAATTGTTTTTTCGATTGATCCAATTGTGAGAGAAGAAAGGACTGTAACTGTGGCACAGAAGTCAACTCTTGTGTAACCAATTCTTGAACTTGTTGACGAAGGTCCTGAAGAAAACGGAATGGTAGATCAACATTATCGATGGATCGGGCAATCGAGTGCAGAGATGGAATGGGGATTTGTTCCTGAAGCTTTTTATTCGACGCAACAAGGGCTGATAACTTCGATGAAAAATGCTTCGTTTCACTTTCGACGAGATCATGCAGAAATTGTCCCCATGTGAATTGTTGACGAGCGAGAGACAACGTCAAATGCATGGAATACGGCGTATCGCTCGTGTGTTGGGCATTGGCGGTAGCATAATGAATCGTGCCGAGTGGTGCATAAAAGACATCTCCTGGTCGGAAAACAAACTCGGTGCATGATCCAAAATCCTCTCCTTGTTTGTAGATGCCATCAATAATGCCCATTTGGAATCGGTGTAGATCCACGTCTCGCTGTTCGCACACGGTCCAATTCTTGGAACCTTCCAATTGAATCACCAAGATATCATGCCAGTCCCAGTGTGGATTAAACCCAGTGGATCCACCCGGGGTCAAGTACGAGTTGGCCCCCACAAAAATCTCGAGTTCACGTTCCAATGCAGCGCTCAACTGTTGGATTGGTGGATGTCGTTTTTGCAAGCCATGCATCACAATGGTGACACCCTCCACCAGATTATTTTGTACATCCTCCCACGTTCCTGGCTCTTGAGATTGATAATAGACCTTTCCTTCTTTTACCATTTTAATATCTGATCAGTACAGAAATCAACTCAAGGAGTGAGCTATATTTCGTTAAAAACATTCCTCAACACGCAAATTTCCAACTGTGGACTGCCGGTAACCTACCATTTTCATAGATCCATGGTTCCTCGTCCTTCTTTTTCAAATAATATTCCATGAGGTCCAACGACCACAAAAGAGGATTGTTGCTGGTATCGTGTGTCGACGATGGAAGAAAATATGGCTGGTCTTTACCCCAAACATTACGAACAAAGTGTTCCGCTTCTTGTCGTCCTCCCAACAATCTCACCAATCCATCATGTTCCTCATCATCGTGGATATATTCCTTGGTGGATTGTACGGCGACGACAATGGACGTCGTCACAATCCACAAGAGCCTTGTCAACGGGTGAATACGAAACCGCGTCATGTCTACAAAAGGATGAAAAGCAAGGTATTCAATTACCGGTAGGTGGATTGATGGATCGAGTCTGGATGATATGACTTTGATGATGGTATGACTTGAAAAATGTAGATGACCCAAAATTCAAAATTGACACCAAGCGATTTGACTCCTTCGATTTGACGTAGACTTTATGGCACCCGGAGGAACATGGATTCATTCCCATTCCGGATGATGACACTTGCACTTGCATCAATGATCATCACATCTTTCAGTTGTGCAAGATAATCAATCGATCTCCCCCCCCTTTGGGTCTCTCATCGGATTTTCAACCGCAAATAAACAGAATTTCGACGACCAAATGTCCATTAGCGTTTCTTTGTTGGGTGCGCACATCTTTGCGGCGGCAGGTTTAGCAGTTGTCATTCAAGCCGCGTTGGGCTTTGCCAACGCCAAGGATGCCCTAGCCTTTTATGGTGTCTACCATCGTGAACCTCGGAATCAACTGGTCCATTTCTTTGGAGTACCAGGAATCTTGTGGTCCATGATAATTTTCATGACTCATTTACCCATTCCCTTTTTGGGGTCTTCTCTGAAAAAGACATTGCCAGCTGATTTTCAATTGACCTATGGGCTCGTCTTGACGTTGGTTTATTTGGGATTTTATCTAACGATTGATCCTCTGGGAGGGACACTCTATGCACCAGTGCTCTATGCCATGTACATATCTGCAGTTTGGATGCATCGAAGTGATCAAAAAAAGGCCGGAGGTACCTCCTGGGCTGGTACCGGTCGTCTCATGAGCTTTGCCTTTGTCATTCACGTGTTGAGTTGGTACGTTCAGATCCAGCTAGGACACAAGGTATTTGAAGGGGCCCAACCTGTGGTGACGATGCAATCCGTGGGTGGGGCCTTGATAGCTACACCTCTCCTTGCTTTTTACGAAGGGTTGTGGCTTGCTGGAATCAACAAGGAACTACAAAATGAAACGATTCGTCTGGTAGATAAGTATACCATTGATTTGTGTAATACTGGAGTGGAAATGCGGCTCTGCAAAACTTTGCCTGTTTAAAAATCAAGATCTATCGCCAGTCTATGGTATCTTTCACGGTTTCTCTTTGACCATTTTTCAACAAGTGTACCAAGGAGTGTTGGGGTCATGTTTTGCAGTTTTGAGGTGGAATATTCTTGTACGACGGTGGCATAGTAATACCAGCCACAGCACACAATTGCTACAACATCACATCCTGATATTATATATTTATGCAAACATACAATGACTCGATCATGTAATCTATAGTACAAGCAACACTTTTACAAATTGACTAACAAAACAAACAAAATATTATGGACATGGCTCCACCGTTCAATCGACCATGCAAGGATCGGAATGTTGACCGGTAAAAATTGTTGGTGAGTTCCGTAGAAAGTAGAAAAGAATACTAGCCTTTCGACTAGCAAGAGAATGGGCAAGCTTTCTCCCTCGTAAGTGGCTAGGGATGTACGTCTCGGTTTTTCTCATGGCTCGATCAAGCAATAGGGGCCATAATGACAGTGGGAAACTATCGTCATCCTGTTGAAAAATTCTACGATTGGACCGGTTCAGATCAAGAAAATGTTCGAGTCGTCGATCCCATTCAAAAATATCGAGTTTCGTCAAAGACCAGTTGTTTTCAATCGTCTCTTGGAATGCATGCAAGAGATCTTGGCACAACACTCCCACTCCTGATCGGATTTCCAAACGTTGCAATCCTTTATATCGTGCCATGTTGGGAACTACGATTTGCTGTAGGGCTTTGCTGGATATTGGGTTGAATCGTAGATCGAACTCTATCAAGGTCGAGTTTTGGACCAACATTGTTGATATTTCTTCAAGGTCGCTATCGTTCAGATTGTTGTTTTGCAGCTTGAGAGTTTTTATCGTTTTGTTCGTTTGTAATATCCCTATCAACTCGGATAAAGATTCTTTTGGTAGACCATGGTCTTGATTACTAATGTCCATGGTCTCCAAGGAACACGGCTCGCGTTTCAAAAGCATTGAAATGGCTGCCAGACTCTTTTGGTGACAATGATTTCCATCCACAAAAATTCTTGATAGATTGGTACAATGAAACAGTGCCAGGAGGAGAGACGAAATATGATCATCATTCAAGTCACAATTGGATAACCGAATCGTCTTCCAACGATGTCGATTGGAAACAAACGCGGTTGCGAGTTCACCAACGGCGTCGGCCTCCACCGTCGCATGACAAAGACTGAAACTATCCAGAGTAGAAGGACCTGTCATGGACTGCGCCAACCTGGATCCCATATCTTTGGTAAAAGCAATGTTTTCGAACCATACTTGGCAGAGGTTTGTATTGGAGAGGATATGAAATGGACCGTCGGTTGTTGGGTAATTCTGGGTATTATCTCCAACCAAGTAGAACTGATCGACATTTGCGTTGGCAACGATTCGTATCGCTTGATTGACGAGACCTTGGCAACGATGGAAATAGACTCGGTCCCATTTTTTGGGGCGACCTTGTTGAGTGGAAGACGGCTTGAAAAGCTCTTGGATTTCGTTCAAGAGCGATTGATCGAAAGTGACTCTTACAAACGAGATTTTGGTAAACTTTTGACCACAACCAACGTCTTGAGCCTTTTGGAGACGAGCAAGGATCTCATAATATCCATAGTTTCCCAGTATTCTCAATTCCACCATAGTTTGGCGACCAAGGGGAACGAGAATGATGATGAAGAAGAAAAAACGATGGAATCCATGGTCACGGTCATTGATGCGCCTTCCGTTTTGACATGCACAAAAATTTCATTCCGATGTGATCCATCGCAGGTTCTCATGCGACATGTGATAGGAACCACTTTACAATAGCCCTGGCCGTGGGATGCTCTGATAGGTAAATTTGAAAAATGCCGCCACGGCCAATTCCTTCCAGTCCAAACCGGCATTGATTTAGGGACTAGAAAGGGTTACCGCCGAACAACGCACAAGAACGGTGTAACTCTTTGATTTCCATATATACAACATGATGGAACATATTGGGATTTCGACATAAATTCTTAGACCAGAGTACTATATGCCTTAAAAATTTGGGATAATTACAAAAGTTGATTGCCATACTGAAAGTCATGTGCCATTTGGTGACCGACCTCGGCTTGGCCTTCCTGCCGCGCCTTTACAAGAATCAATCGTTTCCCAGAAGTGCTGTCACTCCCACTTCATACCGTAATCTGCTAGAGACACTGCATTTTTATTCCGCCTTCTCCCAGAGCGACTTTGGATCCTCTTTGACATTGGCACTCTTTATCCCTTGCCGGGTAAAACAAGTTTTGCTGAGACCAATACCAAATCATGGGAAACGTCCATGCCCTGGCTCATCGGGTCACGGCAATATCCGTGGCAACCCTCGCAACAGCAGGGTTCATCTTTTGCTTCTTGGGAGGTTTCAGCTGCAACTTCCTAGCGGTGAATCCACAACCTGGACGGTTAGTAATGACACCGGATGGGTTGGAATTCCCCACGGAAACTTCGGCCTACTTGGGTGTTCAATGCGATTCCCCGTTTTACCAATCATCGGATCACATGTGGAATATGAGTCAATTGTTTTTATACATCGGTTTGTGTGTTGGAGGCTTGGCTACCTTACTAGCATGGGTGATTAGTGTCTTTATCCCTCCCACCACCTTCACATGGCGGACCTTGTCGGTCCTATCCGCTTGTGCGGCTGTCATTGGAGTCCCCATCTTTTTGATTTTTGAAAGCCAACCTTGTGCCATGGACATCAACCGCCAAACCTGTTCGGTGGCCACCGGGGGCTATTTAAATATTGTCAGTATCACGTTGTACGTGGGAATGACCCTCTGGACTCAATGCCTTCTTCCGCCGGACTGGACCAAAGAAACGAAAGCTTGGAGAAATACCAATCGAGAAGTCAAGGTGGGAGAAATCTCGATTCCATCCGGCGGGGAGAGTCGTGATGGGAATAGAACCGAAGATGAGACTGCGCCGCACGAGGCTTCACCATCGTCACCACCTCCACTGATGAATTGGGGCGGCGAAACACCTTATGGACAGCCATCGCCTTTGGAACAGCGGAATTCTGTGGAAAGCCGCCGTGAAGCGGATAGTTACCCTATTGATGAAACAGAGCAAGTTGAGCATCCTGTGTTCGATCATACGTATACGAAAACGAATCTTTTCGAGATTGAGGGACTTACTGTCGATGATCATATGCAGGAAACAGAAGAGCCCGAACCTCCTCAGCCGCAACGCTCGCGAAGTTCCTTTTGGAACTTGAGAAGAAACCGAAGCTCTGCCAAGAAGGAAGAGTTGGAGGTCCCTGAGGACTCGGAAGCGAAAAGAATCATTGATGATCTAGAGGCACCTGAGATCGCACCAGAAACTGTTGAAGAAGAACAGATGGCACTTGAAAGTATTGAAAATCAGCAACTGGCCATCGAAAGTTTTGAAGAACCAAATTTTGCCCTCGAAAGTGTTGAAGTGCCGAACGAGGAGGAGGATCAAACGCTGTTATCAATAAATGATAGAACGTCATCCAACAGTGATCAAGCACCAAGTCGACCATCCTTTTGGCCTCTTTGTCGACCTCGAAAGGATGAGCAGGACGACAATGCATCGGTGCCCAGGCCAGTTTATACTATCCCCTTATCATGGGACGCCGAAGACATTGAGATTCCGCCTCCTGGTGAGGTATACCAAGAAGGAAATGTTGATGATGACGAAGCGCTGAATCATCCACATGAGCCGAAAATGAGGAGCGTACAAATGCGACAAGGTGCCGCTGTTGTCATGGCTTCCTTGAAAGGGACAACACATGCACTGGCAGAAAAGGTTCGAAAAGTGTCCCATAGGGAGCCTCCACCAACCAAATCGAAAGGATTGAAGTTTACAATCATCGGTCCTGATGGCGTAGAAGAACGAAGAAGAATTGGACGACAACCTTCTTCAGAGGAGAAAGTAGTACAACAAATGGCAGTAGAAGAACTTCATGTCGAGCAAGTATCGGTTGATCGACTGAAGTCCGAAACAGTAGAGGAGAGCCTCACCAAAAAGGGATCACGAGATGTCGTTGTCACGCACAGTATCCCGCGTACACATGCCAGTGTACCGTTGGAGCGGGAAGATACGATTGTCAAACGCACTTCTTTCCCGAAGCGAGTGTCATCAAGTCCCGTTCAAATTACACCAACTACCCCCAACCAAGTAAAGGCTTCTCCCCACCCCGAAACGCTTTCCCTTCAGCCACCATTGCAGACTATGAGTTTTGATGATGCCGTTAGTGAAATTACGCCGGCACATCTACCACAAGAGGAAATTCCTGTTGAAACGTTGGCGATTCTTGAAGACTTGGCTCGATTGGAGCACTAAGGAGCGACTGGAAAGACTACCCTGGACTAATATCTCCTCCAACTTGAGGATGGCAATATGCCCCATTTGGCTCCCAGCTCGTTGATACTCGTGAAATTGAAAAACTTGCATTCTTTTGTGATGCGTCATCTTTGACTGGCGGAAAGTGATCGACAAGGATGCACACGATAATTCAATACCATCGCAATGCGATGGTATTAGTGCGTATGATAATCCCTACTTTGGCATGCTCATATCCATGAGCTGTTTGACCCATCTATAATCAATAATAATATATGCTTTACTCGTGTTCTATTGTCTCTGGTCGTCGACTACCGGTAGCCAATTTGTATAAATATTCATAGCACGAATCTGTGAACTTTGGGTTTTTGGATGCACTAAAGTGCGTCATGTTCATGGCACTGTAATCCTGTCGCTTTCCCTTGATGGATTCTCGTTGAACCCACTTGTTGCTATGCCTTCGAGATCCAACTACTGTTACGGTTCTTCCATCCATTCCTCTATATATACCGGCCTGGACCGTTTCATAGTCGGTGCGGTTGTTCATGAAAATTTTCATGGCCGCCTTGGTAACCCCTGGTCCCGTCACGTAGGGTGCGTATTGCGTACCAATTTGTTCCACCAAAGTGACCAATCGAGACAAACACTGAGTTAAGGCCACAAACATAATGGGATGCTTGGGACTGGATGCCATGAAATATTGACTCAAAACTCCAATCCGTTCGACCACAAACCAGGCCTCATCTGTATCTTCAATAATGGTACCATTCTGAAAGAGCTCTCCAGGTGCATTGTCAATATCTATAAATGTGTAGGAATGTGGAATCAAATGGTATCGTAAGTGGTTAGATGGATGATGAGTCCAAGAAAATCACGACTTGTCCACATTCATTGCCCAAGTGTGCCTATCGATCCTTGGGGTCCAAGGGTATAGATAGACAACAACAACAAGAAGAAAAAGAAAAGAACACACGTACCGGTATATATTCCCCCATATTCCCACAAGACTAAAAGTCGCCAGATATCTGCCTTGGCAGCACCTGAATGACTACATTGCTTGATGACTTGTAAATGTGGAAAGGTTGGAAAGTACTTGGACATGAGACGATCCACCGCTGCCTCATCATGAAACAAAACAGAATATCCAGGAAATGCCCATGTTTGCATATTCTGTTTGATTCGTTCCGTGACGCATCGTGATTTGGATGTCATATGAACAATGTTCGGAATGTTGCGATGGGGTGGATGGGTAGTGGTTTCACTCAGGACGATGGAATCAAAAATGGACATGTTCATCTCGACAGTGGAATGACATTCTGGTTCTGGTCCGGTTTGTACCAACTCGGACAATGGTATTTGATCGGTAACCAGTGGTGCTCGAATATCATGGAATATAGGATCGGTAGAAAAGGTACTGGATGTTGTTGTTGTTGGTTGGTCGACTGGATTTGAGAGAGACCGCCGCATCGACTCGCTCGTCGTTGTCCATGGTGAATTGGTTGTTGCTGTTGTTGTTGTTGTTGAACCGTTGGAATATAAAGCCATGAATGTGCCATTTTGCATGGATTGGTGTGAAGGAACCATATCTTTTGCTACGGATCCCAACCAACGATCAGTTGTGGTCGACAATGTCATCATGGAGAATAACATATGTGTCACCAATCCGGATAACATCAAACCTTTTCGGAGTACGGAACGTTGGACACCAGCAGCATCCTTCTCGAGCTGGTCTTTGAGATTTTTCAAGCCCATCCTACTATCTCATGTTTAGTAAGCCTTCCAAACCTCTTTTTTTCTTCTTGCAAATCCCAACCGACTGCTTCGATGCTCTTTCATGGAGTTTGGTATCCTATGCTTGTTTGTATGCATCTTATATACAAAGTACGGTACCTATTCTTTACCGTATCAACAGGACTTTAAATAGAAAAGTCGAGGCTCAATTCCCTCGGACAATTGTGCCCCACACGGGTTGCGAACACACTTGTTTCGAATTTTTAAATATGGCGCCTTGCACATAAGTGTCTGCGGCCCGTTGAGTGTCACAGACGCAGGGCCATACAAGGACCACCTGTACTTAACTTTTTTCGGTTATTTAATCTTTTCAAACTTGATTCAGGCGAGATAAATAATTATGGCTGTATATTTTTTTCAATCACGGACATATAGCTGACATTGTGCGAGGATCAGTCATCGCACAGCATCAAGATTGCATAAAACAAATAAACTCACCATGGCACCCCTCCAAGGCTCGCCCTTGACTTTGTCATCGCCGCATCTTGATTCTCATGACAAGTCTCCTCCTGATCTGGTGGCCAGTAGCCCTGACAGTGAAAGCAGTGGTAGGTCTCCCTTGTCCCTTGATCCCAAGCGGCTCTTTGTCGGAGACAGAAGGCAAGCGCCCAACCGGACAAGCGTCATGAAGCCTCGATCTATGGACAATGAGAATACCAACGATTTACCGGTAGTTATTCCTGCATCGGGACACGTACCGGTACTCTTTACCACCAAGCTGTCTGATGCGAGCTTGTACTCTCAAGAAACCAAAAACGAGCAGGATAGTTCGGATGATGACACCCCTATTCTCCAAAAATATATCAACGTAACATCCCGCAAGTACTACGGTCAGAATCATGACCTTCCAATCAAGCAGCAACTTAGGCAAAGAATGTCCAACCTCAAAGAGCAGCAAGAAACACAAAGGATCAAATCAGAACAATTTCGCCAACGAATTCAGCAAGAACGACAGAAAATGTCGGCTCGTCAACAAAGTCGCCTCGAAAAAGTCCGTGCTTTGGATGACATTATATCCGCATCGCAAAAAAATCAATGCGACATGTCCTTGATCAATGAACAGCTTGCAACAAAGATTCTGGAGGAAAACAACAAGGCATCATCATCATCATCATCGGTATCATCTGCAAATGTGATTGGTGATGATGATAGTGCCTCGCAACAACTCCCGACCTGGAAGGACCTTTTAGAGTCGTCCCAGCGAATGGAGACGGAAGGTAATGCGGAGGCGCTTTTGGCAGAATTGTCCGTATTGAAATCTCAAATCGGCCAACTGGAAAAGGAAAACAGTGCCAGAGAAGGCACGATCCATTCCTTGCGCGAACTGAACCAATCCGTGGTCCAGGAATTACATGTCGCCCAGACACGCAAGGCCGAAATTGAAACTACATTCCATAAACAAATCTTGGCACTGTCCAGGGATAGGCGCGAACTCATTCATCGTCTGGTAGAAATGGAGAAACGTGTTGCCGCCGCCGAGAAGGCCAAGGAAACAAGTGAATTGTCAACACAAACCGAAAACGAAAATGATACCACTGAAAACGTCGACGAATCATCGACTGACTCAGAAGATAAAAATGGTGCATGTAGTGACGACGTGAACAGACAAGAAGGCGAAGTGAATACAAACAAGGATTCTGAAAGTGACCTAGAGACACTGATGCTCAAGCAAAGAATTCAAGAATTGGAACAAGGAAGGGAGATTTTGGATTCGGCCCAAGAAGCACTGGTAGCCTCCCTCATGGAAGCAAATGAAAAGCGTCGAGAAGTAGAAGACTCGTTGGCTGTCGCGACAAACGAACTTGAAAGTGTCAGGGCCGAGAACACAACTCTTTCGGAGGAACTTGCCTCGTTGAAAGAGGAAGCCAACCATCTATCAGGGGCAAGAAGTTTATTACTAGAAGAACTCGAGCGAACAACTACTCGATTGAATAATGTGTTGCATCATCGAAATCAACTTGAATCCGAAAATACTTCGCTGCATCAGTCACGCGACGACAACGAGAAGGAATTGGCCGACAACATGACACGCTTCACATCCCAACACAAGTCGATCGAGAGTGTCATTCATCGTCTGCGAGCAGTCCGACAACTCATGACACCTGAAGAAGAAAGCACCGACGCGGACTCGAAGGATGTCATTCACAATGAAGAAACAATCTGTGATGACACGGAAAATTCCAAGCCGCAATGGCTCGATTCTGCTCTTGTTCAAATGGATGACATGGAGACTTCGCTAAATTCTTGCTTAGTGGAGCTTACTGCAAAGATACAACCATCCGAACCAAACGATACTAACAGTGATAGTAAGGAGGAGGTGACGCCAAAAGGTAGCTGGACGAAATTCTCAATCAAGGGTCTGATTCCTATGTCACAATCAGTTGCACGAGCAGTGATGGACAAAGCACATGGTCACGGTCATGTGAACCAATCACCGAACAAGCCTAGCTTCGTGCACCTGTAGATGAATCCACCGCTGGGGATAGATTAAGCCTGGATTCTTTGGCAAATTGTATGGGGAGAGCATGTCCTATGTGTAAAATGGATAATTCGTAACTGGAATGGTAACGCATTTGTTGAGATGAGGTTTCTTACTACTGTAGGACTTGGTAGAAGTTTTATTTTTACTTGACTGACCAAATGCTTGTTTCCCTTATTTTTGGACCTTTCATCCGTACCTGTGCTACGGGACCCGGTGTAGCACGATGACTAGTACGACTACAAAAACATCTGCAATCAACCTGATCTACCGGTACTTGTAGTGGGTTGGGAGAAATGAAGGGTATGTTTATGCAATTACATTGTAAACGAAGAAATAGACACTTTCCTGGTCCCAAACAGTGGCGAACCAATGCGCTCACACTTTTAGACCTTCACGTCGGTCGTGGAATCAACCATTACATATCCATCATGGATTGGATCCGCGCCCAGAGTTCCAACCAAGGATTCCAAGTAAGCGTCGCTCGCAACTCGCTTCAATTCCTCTTGCGCCTCGATCAAGCGTGTTTCGACATCGAGTCGTTTGGCTTCTAGTTCATATCCCGGTCGCGCCAAGAACTGCTGCAGGTATTCAACATTATTTTGCCACAAGGCGACCTCACGGCTTTGCTTCTTCAACAAACGAGCCTTGTACCAATTACTTTTGATCACGTTTTCTCGAGTAAACATGGCACGAATCTCGGGATCGTCAATCTTCTTGCCATTGTAGTGACCATAGGCCATGACATGAAGAACGGCGCGAAGGGGCGGGCAGGCATCCTCGATAATGCCGTCTTCAAAGTACAACAAGGCCGACTTTTGCATGGCTTGAGCAATGTTCTCAATGCCATCAACATACACTTCCATGTCTTGCTTCTCGGGATGCAACATATCATCTGTGAACACACCAGAAGGGTTATCGAAGATTCGACAGAAGAAGTTATGCACAAATCGGCTGGTAATACGGTAACCCAGTCGAGAGGCAGGGATCTCTCGGCCTTGATATGCAAAGTCTTTGACCTGTTCAAGGTAGCCTTCCTTAATCAAATACTCTGGGTCACGTTCCTGTGGAGTCATGCGACACCACAGCTCGGGAATCAGGAGAGAAATATCGTGATCAACTTTATACTCGGAACCAATGTAACCTGCGGCTGACGAGTATCCGCCATACTTAGTCAAAATCATGGATACCAACATGTTGTTCAAATCCGCAGTGGCTCCAATGGCATTGAAGGGACCCTTTGACAAAGCGCCTTCAGACCCAGCACCAGTCGTACTAGGACTCTTGCCAGTAACACAACAGATGTAGTCCATGAGAAGTTCGGGTAGCTCTTGGTAGTGCAAGGGGTTGTAGACACAAAGAGGACGGATCTTTGTACCATTCAGTTCGTCGGGTGGATTGTTTCGGCGTCCACTCAACACACCCGCCACTGGGAACACACACGGCTGATCCACGGATAAACGACGGTACAAACGAGCTCCAAGTTCAGCAAGATATCGTCCTTTGGGATTGGTTTTGTCGGGGCGAACTTGCAAGTATCTTGGGTTTGCTGTAGGTTTACCATCCACCAAACGAGGCTTGGCACTGCAGACAGAAATTCCGTCTCCAGTAATGGATTCCGTCATATGCTTCTGCATCGGTTCAGTGAACAGGTCAAAGAAATACAGTTCTTCGGTCAATTTCTTCATTTCCTCTCCTTGCTTGATTGGTTGAAAGTTGGAGCTATAAAACCAGGGGAAGTATAGATATGAGTTTTCCCTTTCGAATGCAAAGTAAACGCAGGACCCCAAGTCGTCTGCACTTACCAGAATAATCCAACTTGCGCAAAGTCATGCTCAGTCTGCTCGTCATAGCCAGGAATAATCGCGTCGTCAGGGCGTTGGAAGAGACGCCATTCGCAATTCTCGGCAATTTTGAGCGACGGGTATAGGGAATAATCTCCCGGCACACCAATGATTTGCTCCCTTGGTACAACTACACTGGCTGTAATGTCGTCTTCCATTTGCACTTTGGCCGCGGGGTTGAAGTCCTGTCTCAACTTGTAGTTCCTCCAAGTGCCATCTCGTCGAGTTCCGACACGCAAATAGGAACCGACCAGCTGCCGACCATTGAACTTCAATTCATGGCCTGGAGCTCCATTTGTTACGTCCACGGTAAAGTATGATTTCCAGTCATCGCCCATTCCTGGATGATAATTACTCTTGATACAGAAAACGATTGCGAAGATATTGTTCGGAATCGCCTCCAAGAAAGCGTTGTGCTCAGGTGTGTAAATTTCATCGGGAGTCAGAAGCTTGATGACACTTCCTAGAGTTCTGTCCATCGATAGGATCGGGCGTGAAGGGTCACTGTGACCTTCAACGAAATCGGGCAAAATGCAGTTGCTGTAATCATGATTGAAGATCTTTTCAACCTCGGCCATGTCGGAATCGTAGTCTCCAATGAATATGGGGCCATAAATAACAGCATCGGTCAACGACTTAGAAATTTCTGACTTGCCTCCACCACTGACAGTTGATGGCTTATGACAGAAGACAGGTTCTGCCAAAGTTCCAATAAGGCGCCATTTGGGTACAGTTGGGTGGCGATTGACCTCTACCTTGTATCCACTTGGGTGCACGTAGATGTTGTTGGGCTTGAGACGCAAAGTCTGGAAGGTTCCAGTCTTGCGATTAGTGAATGTCGCGGTTTGTGTTTGCACATCTAATCGCATATCCTCTGGCAAGAAATGAATGTCGGGGTAAACCTTGTCAGTTGCATACCCCTCAGGATGCAAAATCACAGAATCACCAAGGAGTTTGATCGCCTCTTCGAATTTGTATGTGTTGGTTGGTGCCTCTTTGGGTACAATGGTTCGCATGTACCTAGGATTCGCGACAAAAATCTCACCCAAATTAGTCGCTTTGAAGGCCAAGGCGCCACCAGCGTGCTGGAAATTGAGCAGTATTCATTGATTGTGGATAGATGCATTATGTAAGATTCTGCTGTCGACAATCAAGGAACGATAATCTGAACTCACCTCTTCTTCTGCCAATCCAATGATGTTCGCTGCAAGGCCGATCTGCGTCTTGACTTCCTTTTTACAATAACCAAAATAGTTGTCAGCTAGGATCGTGACCATGATTCCACGCTCGTCACGACAAGTAATTTTAAAAGGCTTGCCACCATTGTACAGTTCAGTAGGATCTGACCAGCACATTCCTGACGACTTTTGCTTGTCAGTTGCTTCCGATACGTTGGGGAGTCCTAGATCCTTCTTGAGGCACTGGCGAAGGTGAGGTGCCAAGATGACACATCCGGTAGTACCGGTCCAGTGAGCTGTGTCTAATCCCGCATCGTTCTCGGGGAGAGAAGGATCCCCATCATTTCCAAAGATGGCTTCCACAAAATCGAGATTGGCCACACATCCTCCCGGAACAAAGAAGCGGACTTCCATTCGCTTCTCTGCGTTTACACCCGGAACCTCGGGACAAACCAAAGGGCGAAGATGCAGGGAAACCATCGTTTCTGCTGGTTCATTCCATTCGGAGGTGTATGGAAGTATGTTCAGCTCCTTGGGAGGTTGGAAGGCGGCCTTCATCAATCGTTGATAGGCAATGAGGGGAACGGTGATTTTGTCAGCCGGAATGGGCAAGCCATAATCCGCCACTTTTAGAAAGAATCGTGAATATTAGTCTCAAGAAACATTTCAAGTGCCTCACGTATCGAGATCTTATGACTTACCATGAAACACTCCTTTCGTTGTGCGTTTATCATTGATGGGGTTATGCAAAACTCCGTTTTTGGGCAAGCGATAGGAATCAATCTCACTATTGTGGAACGTTTTACCTCCTGGAGGAAACGAGAGTTCTCTAGCCAAACCATAGCGGTCTACAGGCAGCGTTTGTTGGGGCAATTGTGGAATATCGGAATCACCAGTATTCTTAAAGACGTCGTCCAAATAGGTTTGGATACGCTGGTCGATAGGAGGCCTGTATCGATCCAAAAGACGGCTTTGTTCTCGGTATACACGGAACAAATCAGAGGCAACATCCAAGATCTCATCTTTGTTGCTGTTTGTGTTTTCAAAGCCTTGCGCCGCCAACTTTACGGCAATAATACGTTGCAGAACGACGGGGTCGACAGCGGCAGCTTGTTGCCCTTGCTCGTCGAGCCCAACGTAACGACCCAGGTCTGGCTTTCGGTTTGCAGCGACCACCATATTTCGAGTCTTGCAGGTATTCTCGTAAAAGTTTAGTCAATTTTGTGAGGATTGACGGAACGTTGGTAGACAAAGATTGCGTTCGCATCCATCAGCTCACTTCGGTATCTTCACTTCCATCACTTCCTTGTGTGGAAGGCGCAGTTGGGAGGGTTCTCGTTTTTTGGCGGGTGTTCTGACATGACTTTCCGCTTCGAGTTCGCGTTTAGCTGCTTCAAACCGTGAATTAACCGCAACCTTGCCATTCGGTACATCCTTGTTCGGGTTTGGGGCATATCCGAATAAGCCTGTTGTTTATAAACAAGCTTCGTCTTGCCTCAACTACATTGTACGGTCGAAGGATTCTTTACCAGATTCTTCTCCTTTCCAAGCAAGAAATCCACCATTCATTTTTTCAAATCCGTTTTCGGTACGTACCAGGTATACCAGGTACCTGTATCATGGAACATATGAACGCAATTTGGATTGACACCTTCGACCAACTGTTGCCTTGAAATTGCTGGTTGAGTGAGATACTACTAGAAAACGTGCGACTCGGCATCTGGTGACTGCTCGGCATTCTCCGTTGTATAAGTCGTAGTAGTAGTAGTCGTCATGACTAGGTTCTTGGTTTCCTTGTATAAATGTTCATAGCAGGAATCGGTGGGAGCTGATTTTTGAGTATTGGAAAAATGGTTCATCCCCATGGCCGTATATCCACCCTTTTTGTGAACCCCATTGACCGATTCTCGTATCACATAGTCATTGGATTGTCCCTTGGCCCCTTCTACCGTGATACTTCGTCCCTCCCATCCATAATATTTTCCCCGTTCCACCTTTTCATTGACCTTGTCATTGCGAAAAATCATCATGGCCGATTTGATCGTTCCAGGACCCGTCACAAAGGGAACGTATTGCTTGCGAATATTGTCGACTTGCAAGAGTCGTTCAAAGAGATGAATCAAGGCAATATGAATAAAGGGATGACGGGGAGATGCCGCCATGAAATATTGACTCATGATACCCAACCGTTCTACCACAAACCACGAATCATCATCATCCTCAATCACGCTTCCATTTAGAAATTTGGGACCCGGTGCATTGTCAATATCTACCGTAGAGGTAGGTAGATTTCGGAATAGTGAATAATAGTATTAGGAGGAGGAGGAGTCATGTGATGAGAGAATGCGCTCCATATAAAAGGTCGTTTTTTTCATCCTCCGGATCATAGTGGGACGTACCGGTATAGATTCCTCCATATTCCCACAGGACCAAGAGTCGCCAGATGTCAGCCTTGGCCGCTCCTGATACGGTACATTTTTGCATCAATTGGAGTTGAGGAAACTCGGGCCAATATTTGGCCAGTAATCGATCGACGGCCCATTCATCATGAAAGTAAAAGGAATGTCCTGGTAACCGCCATTGATCCAAATTCTTCAAAAAGGGTGGAGTCATACACCGTGTAAAGGATGTCACATGAACAAACTTGGGTATCCTCCGTTGTGTAGGATGCGTAATGTTTTCAGAAAGAATGGTATCGGCAATGATGCTCTTGCCAGATTTTCCTGGATTACACGTCACGTTGGGATTGCTATTTACCAATTCGTGGAGAGGGATTCGAGGAGATGTTGGTGGTGCTCGTACGTCAGCGGTCGATGATGAGGATGAAAATGATGATGATTTTGTTGTCATGGATTCGTGGGTTATTGGTAGTGTTGTCGTCTGTATGGCAAGAGTACTATTTTCCAAAGTATGATTGTCCCTTATTATCATCATGGGTGTATCGAGCCAATATTGTTCCATTGAAATTGTTTCCAACCATCGACCCGATGTTATCGAACTTTTTTGAAGCAGGATTATCGAATGAACGACTAGTGAAGTCACAATCGCCCACCGGATGGCCTTGGATAGGCAGACGTCGACAATGGGTGGTCGAGGAATCTTGACCGACAGGTCCATTATATTTTTGCAAAAAGTAGTGCCAAGAGACAAAGACTTTATTGTATTATTTTGATTCACACTACTAACTGTAAGTTGTTGCGATTATTCGACCGTGGTTTCATTTTTTTTTGGGCGTGTCGGAGGCAGGTCGGTGTAATTGGATGCGACTGTTGTGTGACCGTTGAAAAACAAAGGCGCAATATGACTTCGATGACTGCTTGAGAGTCGTGGTAGTCAACGAAAAACTGATTAGCACCGAAGTTTTCACTCCTACACCACTCTAACTACTGTGTGCCATACAATAAAATGTCATCAATGGTTCTACTTACAACCAAGGCTCATCATGGGCCGCTGGGGTATGTGGTCCATTGTCACCGACGCAAGCGTAACCAGGATCATGTGACGTCCAATCATCCTGAAGTGGCACGTGAAACTTGGGATAGACCCCGAAAAATGCCGGTGGGTGGTTCCGCCGAGTTGGATAAGTAATTCGACGCCCCAAGGATCCTCATCGGGTGGATTCATCCCATTCGACGATCAATGTGGTCATGCTGGTACGATCTAGTAGCAAGCTCTTCGTCAAAAAGTCCATGTACCACAACGGAAACCAGTCTTTGGAAAATTATTTCACTGTGAATCACGTTGCAAAATGTAGGTGGCTGAAACAAAAGGAACAATGTGATGATATGGCCAAGGATTGGTGTCAACACGCTCAATAATTGGCCTTGCCAAAGGGGCAACGAAGAATTGACAGCACACAAGGCTCTGAGTAGTATTATGGATGCCCTTTACTACTCGCATTGGAAGATAATGTCGAGGCCTTTGCAAGCTCAATGGATTGATAAACTTGTACGAGGGAATGCAAATGTTGAAAAATGAAAATCCTACTAAGTAGAAAGTAAATCCAAAAAGGAAAATATTGGCTGCCCGAGCCCGAACGGCGCAATCGACACAAATGGTCTGGGAGGTTTGACGGGCAAGGCCAGTATGGATGCCCTTTACTACAAGTCCTCGCATGGAAGATAAGGTCGAGACCTTGGAGGCATACGCACGCGAAGTGATTGCCGAAATGGGAAGTGCTGTAGTGCCGAATCATCGATTGAAGCTTTATTCAAGCTATTGGGGGCAACTCTTTGCCGGGTAGTGACGAAGAATCAAATAAGATTGAAGCCCAATTCAAGCTATTGGAGGCATCGAGTTCGGTCGATGATGAAAGGGAAAAACTCAAGGCACTTCTTGGTGAACGTAGCAGTGCATCATCATCATCATCATCTTTTTCGAGCAAGTCCAATAGCCAAGTGGATGATGCATTGGAAAAATTGAAGCAAGATGCGGGTCTGTACGAATATATCACGACCAAGTCATCTCGATAGTTCTGAATGTTGTCAACTGTAGATAGGGGCTCGTTCTACGCAAGCAGCAACACATCTAATTCAGGAAACAAGGTAATGAGCCTACTAGGAAAAAATTCATTTACATGATCAGTTAGTAGTACAACCAAGTCATCTCGTTCTTGATATCATCTGTAGATATGGGCTTGGTAAAGGAATTCTAGTTCATGAAAAACTAGGAGAAGGACATATACATACCTTTACTCCTGGAAATCGAACTCTCTCGACACGCGCCTCATCAAAGCAGGTTTCGTCATCGTCGCCGAGATAGATCAATAGC
>SWEM01000453.1:0-25748 GCA_019593585.1 Nitzschia palea | reverse complement strand
AACACATCGCGGGTCTTACAGTCACCGTGGAAGGTGTCACGAAAAGGTGATCGGAGTTACCACGGTGATGACGAGGTGATGGATTTGGAGTGGGAAACACATACAACCAGTTCGGGACTGGACTTTGCCCTTGTCGGCGCAAAAATTTTCAGTGATTGGATGACGGGATAGTGTAGAGCTTCTACGCCGGATAGTACGGTAGATCGCAGATCCCACTCATTGCGCATCAAGTCTACTTGTCGGCAGTGCCGGCTTTTTTCAGTATACATTGTACACATTGGTCTACAACGATCGAGAGCTGACATGCGTTCCTAGTTTATTTTTATACATAGATAACTATTAAGATCTGTGCTAGCCAACCCCAAAATAACTACCGAGACCACTCCATGGTTACCAGGTACCTGCACAGGTTACTATACAAGGTACCATGTACCTGTTGCACCACCGACAATTATTAATTATTATGACCGTCATAAGTGGTTGGGCTAGGGCGACGAATTCGATGTCCTTGCTCACAGTCAAGGCACTTCGCTCATCATCAATGAAGCGTTGGCCATCCTCCCAATGCAAGTTATGTAACTGTACGAACCGATGTACCTGGTATTGGTGGGGAGAGTTCGCTTTGTGTTATCATCAACGTCGTTGCAATGCCTCTATTCGAGCTTTCCATCAGCGATTGAATCCACCGGTTAACATGTGGCATCCTCCGTACTCTGTGCCTGTGCTTGCTTACGGTAAGCAAATAACAATTACACCGTATTTACTCTTTTGTGCCAATGCTCAATGCTCGCAAGTCTAACCGAAAAAAAACTTTTTTTTAATGGAATTGGACCAGTCACTGTATGATGATGCCGTGGAAAAATTTGAAGATTCTTGCTTCGAGACCAAGGACCGAGCCACGCTATCGCTATCGCTGCTCATGGAGAAGGTGTAAGACTTTATCATCTTGCTCAGCGGGACTTGGAAGACGGAGGCCATTGGGCGGATATTACACGGGTCATTGAAAGTTGCCAGTATTTCTCCATCCAACTTCTCGGGGACTTGCATTCATTCCGAGCGTTGCTGCCAAACGATCTATTCCTCGATAATCCCGAACAAAGGACCTACCGGTAGGTATCTAAGAAATTGGATTCGACCGAAATGTGGAGGTTACCTACAGGTCCTTGATGACTTTATGGGGGGGGGGATACCACGCCAAGTTATTGAATCAGAGAGTATCATGAATACGTTACTCAAGTTGCTGATACTCCTATGAGGTGGATCCATCGTGCCTTTATTATTGAGCGAACTGCCAAGTCTATGATTGACAAGGCAAAGAAGGCATCAATCAACATATCAATTGCTGCCGATGCGTACCGAGATGCAATGCAGGTCAAGAAACACTCAGAGTCGCAACTAGGTCTTTTTTGCTATGTCATGCCGTGTGAAGGAGGAAAAGGATGAAAACGTAAAGGGATCAAGTAGTCGAAGGCTTGAACCAGGAGGCATTAGTATTGACCAGAGAGTACAATGGAAAAGATGCGCGATCCCAAGATTCCGTTGCGCTGTTAGAAGGTGTCGTAACTTTGGCACGGTTAGCGAGAAGATAGGAACAGGTGGCGTCCGAACCTCCTTCTTCCATATCAATGATGAATACTTGCAATCTTCGATAACAATGCCTACCGTTACTGCAGTATTGTCTCTAGCAAGGATGAGAGGAATGCTGTCTTGTAAAAAAGAAAAGACGAATGAGACATTTAATACGAACACACCCGTTTAATCAGAGGATGTAGAAGAATATGGATGATATATCAATTTCCAAATTACCGGTAGCTCTAGTAGTAGCGAGATTGATTGCGATAGAATTCTCGACCTGGGCATTTCATTTACAATAGCGGTAGTTATCGGCTTACTGTTAGATCTGTGCTAGCCAGCCACAAAATAACTACCGGTACATAGACGTTTCTAAGGTAGGTTATTTTTACCATGTACGTGTTTCCTTATGAAGCTACGCGACGTTCCACGGTAATATGGGCAAACTTGGAAGTGTTTAAATGGTATATTTACATACAAATCTCTGTGCTGCGAAAGAGATTGATGGTACTTACGTACTTGTGTGGTGAGTGTTCTGGTCAAGCCAATGACAAAGGAACAAAAATACATTACACCTTGTCATCACCTGTGGCAACGACTTCGACATCCTCGGTCGTGATTTGTTCTTCAATGCGAGTTTGATTCTCCGGTGAAACACCATCATGATCATCAGTGGTAATTTGTTCTTCTTCTTGTTTAATGCGTGTTTGATCCTCTGGTGAAACGGATTCGTCATCATCTGATACCACACTTTCGGCATCGGGTAGTCCCAAACGATCTTGTTCTTGTTTGACCCAAACTGCCAATTTGGGTGCCATTAAGGAACCAAGCACCAGTTGAAGCGCATGCCAAATCAACAAGGGCAGAGTATACAAACCGACCAAAGGATCATTTCCATAAATGGCTGTAATCAGAGGAATCCCCATGGCCACGGTTTTATGAACAGCAGCATGCAGCGCGGAAACTCGGAGTTTGGGGAAATTGGGAAACAAGAGGCGAAAGGTGTACCAGGAGAGGGTAAACAAAAATACCATCAAACAGAATTGTACCGCAATGAGGATGAAAATTTGGCCAATATTGGAAGAATAATTGGCATTGTTAAAGGTCGAACAAAAGACCGTATATACAATGAAGACCAAACAGTATTGTTGGATCGCCCCAAAATATTTCTTGTATTTCTTGACAAAGGCGACAACCGGGGGAGAAAACTTTTGAAGGAGTTGACCGACTAGCACAGGAAGTACCACTCGTAGCGCCACTTGCATAAAGGTATTGCCCAGGTCAATCGATGCGGAAACACCAAGGTAGCCCAAAATCAAAGCCGGGCTGAGAAAGACCCCAATCATGTTTCCAAAGGCAGAGTTAAAAATGGCAGTCGCTTCATCGCCTCCCGAACTTTTGATGAGAACGATAACCGTGTTGACAGTCATTGGGACACATGCACCAATCACCATGCCATTGCCAAGACCTTCCGAAACGACATTGAAATGTATAAGAAATCGGCTGACCCCATAAACAACGGAACTGACAACAAAAAAGTTGAAGACTTGGACCGTCACATTGAATTTGAGCTGTTTGAAGGCATTAGCAAATTCATCAGTCTTGAGACCAAGACCACACAAAACTGTAGAGGGGAATGTTTCACAACAAACAAGAAGAATGAGACAATGCGATATCGAGGACAAAGGGAGCGCGTGCAAGTAGATGGTGCAGTATAGAACTGTACAGAACGTATAGTACAGTACAGTTCATCTCACTTCACTTCACTACCGGTACCGGCAGCACTCACTGAAGATGATAATCACGGCAATCCATGACGCTGTTATATCACTGGCTAAATACTCCGCTCCCAGTGGTGGGTATGCCTTGGCGAGGGCAATGGCGCATATGATCAAAATCAAGAACTCATTATCCCAATAGAAGTAGACCAAACGCTTCCAGCAGGACCAGAAGCAAGACTGCCTTGTGTCTGTTGTTGCTTGACTTGGAACAGCATTCGGTGTCGTTGCCTCAATGGCATCACCGTTGGGCACGGTGGGATCGACTTTCTCATCCACAGTCGCATTCGTCGGCTCGAGTTCTGCAACAGCTGTCGTGTTGTCTTGCGAGGAATCCATGGTGCACTTTCAACCACGAAACACCTTGTATTCACCGTTACCTGGTATAGTTGGTGTCAAGGGTACGGAATTTATGAGATGGGAGGTTCGTGGTTCCAAGTCACGCGTGATGATGCGATGATGATGAAGATGATGATGATGAACACAAATGATGCGACAGAAGCAGCGGGTGCGGGTTTGGGTGGTCGACTTGTTCACTTTCGATAGCGCTATCCTTGAACTGGGTACGTGGTGAGTACCGTTAGTGAGAAATGTCAGGCTTATGGGGCAATCGATACAGTCGTGTCGCAACACGTTAGCCAACTAATTTTCGGGTATACGAGTGATTGTCGTAGCGACACTACCCATGCGAAACCAACTGGGACAAAGGTGCTGCAGGGATTTAAGTACCTGGTAGCGCTTTTATATAACGGAATCGTTGAACCAGTTTCGGGCCGTTGCCTGTCTATGCGTACGTCATTGCTGCTTGGTTTCCAGCCAACGGAGGTTCACACCATCATTGACGACGACAACAATGAATGAAGATCCAAGCAATCAAGTTGTGTCGATTGATCGTCGATCCATACTCGACAGTTGTTTGGAAATTAATCTCCGTGGTGATCCCATCGTCGGCTTGTGGATCAAAGGAAATAATGAGGAGGCCATGAAGACACACATGTTCCGCAATTCTGTGCAACCTTGACAGTGAATAAGAGGGTGGTGGAGCTACCTGGGCAGCTTGCTGAACCAGCTAAAAATAACCTGTGTTGAGACTTTTGCTCATCTAAAAGTGTTTTGATGGTTTTGGACCCTTCCGGCCAAAGTGGACAAAAATATCTTTTTCTTGCCCGTGTACTCGAACGTTCGGCACTGAAAACGAATTCGAAGCGTTTCGAGAACCAGTGAGGATTCTAGCGTTGCGTTGGAAGAATCCCCGCTCTTTCAACTCTCGACAAACGGAACAAAGAATCAAAATCCAGGAAAGGGCAAAACGTAGTAAAAGAACATGACCAAGGGATTCTGGAGTATTCCCGACTCGGCCACGAGATCAAGAGCTGGGAAATGGACATTCAACCTCTGAATGATAGACTTGGCGAGACCTTGCGCCAGCTGGACGATGCTAAAGAGGAGGCAAGCGATATCGAATCACAGCATGCATCCTTGCGAGAATTGTTTCAGGTCAAGAATCAGGGTCTCGTGAGTAGACATGACGAAAGGGTCGATACAACTAGATATGCAGGAGCGATGTGTGTTTCAGATGAGCTCTCGCTAGGGCATTCTGTGTGAACTTCGGATGCATGGCATTATAGTTAGTAGGAACCAACAGTAATCTCGACTTCGCAATAAGAGAGGGCTGGCTGTTGCTTAAGCGTAGATTATTGCATCACGAATAGCAGAGGAACATGCAACTGGTTCTGATTGCGCAAACGGAAGATTTTGTAGCCATGATGAAGACCGAGTTCTCATCTCAGCCAGGTATTCCAATGCAAGAAAACCATTTTCAAGTCGAGGGTAATAACGGCCTTATATACTCTTTATTATTGGGTTATCCCAGAGTCTGCGAGTACTGGTAGCGTTTTGGTAGTTTTGAATGGGCGCTGGAGGTTTTTCCCAAGGACCTGTACCAGGTAGTAGACAAAGCGTGGGTGAGGGGGATCGATGAAAACGACAAAGACGACACTGTATCGAGTCGACTTACATAAACTTGGAAGAGTGGACTGTAGACAAGTTGCATCATACCTGTCATAATCTGAATCACCAGCGGTTGGACCTTCTCCAAACGGAAATGAAGAAACCACATGAAACAGAGGTTTAACAGGACTGAACCCTGCATGTCGGATGCTTGTTTCAGATCGTACTCCATTACGGTAGTCTCTGAAGATAGAAAGGAAGATGTCAGCTTCTTAAGCATCGAGTGAGCGCCTCCTTCCAGTTTCATCTGTGATGCAATGAGATCAGGGAGAGCATTGTTGGCTTGTACCACTGTCAAATCATTCTTCTTTCGTGCTGACAAGCGAATATAGAAAACAAATAGTTGCTTCATGATCCCCGTTGGCAGTTAGTGGCATTTCTGTTACAATTACAACCAGGGCACTCGATGCAACTGCGAAACTTACCTGAATGATGACAAATGCAACAAAGGAAAATCTTTGGTGGGAAGATTTTGATAAGATATGATCATCAACGAACCGTTTTTTTTCAAAGATCGGAAGAACAATCACTTACCGGACTGCTCTCACGACAGTGGGATCGAAAAAATTAAGCCGACGAGATAAAAGCATACATGCAAAAGTTGAATAAAGTTGCGTAGATGGCGGCAGAAAGTAAGGCTCGTCGATGTCAACTGTATCCATGTTGTGGGTGTCGTACTCGTCGATCTCCTCCGATTCATCATCATCCTCATCATCATACTCCTCCTCATCGTCGTAGCCAGCACCATCCAATGTGTCGTCAAGTTCTTTCACCTACACGAAGAAAGTCGTGGGTCAGAAGGAGTCTAGGTCAAGACACAAATTCTTCATCGATACACAAACCTCAGCTTCAATCTCATCAGCTTCTATGTCATCAACTTCAATGTCATCAATTTCAATGCCAGAGGCATCTCCCCCGCGCAAATGCAATGCTAGAACTCTTTGGGATACACCGGTACATTTTGAATTTTTCATGGTTACCGCGACTTTGTGGAATTGATTCCAAGGCAGGGTCGCAGGATGTAGCGAGGGAGAAGCGTGTACCACAGAAAGGCTCCCAAAAAGAAACCACAACATGGCTATGGATCCCATGGTCATTTTTCTTCACTGTAAAGACTACAAACAGAACGGATTCCTTTCTTGTTGTAATCAAGTGTCCTGTTGTTTTTGGGTACAAGTGTTTGAAGTATAAATGAGCATCGGGGAAATTTATCGTACATTGGACAGACGGGATGCTGATGGTATTAGGTACCTATCCCTGGTAGATTATATTACTACCTACTGGTTCTAGGCGAAGGCGAAGAAAATCAACTTGACAACGGTATAATACCGGCATTTGGTGGTATTGCCACGGTCGAATCTTTGTCCCCATCGAGACCGATGCCTATCTTCTTTCAACTTGGACGGAAGCAGAAGATGAGTTATATGTATCAAGGCCACGACGCGATGATCGCCTCTGACCAACAACAAGCATCATGGGCAACGACAGAATTGTCCCGCACTACAATCAATTTATTATTTACTACCTTTCCCAGCCTCCTCTCCAGCTACCGGTAGTAGCCATCAAAGTTCAACCGCATCATGGTGTCACCGAATGACAACAATTTCGATAGCGACAATGAAGATCCAAGCAATCAAGTGGTGGTGATTGTCGATCCGTACTCGACAGGATGTTTGGTCGCCAAGGAAATTAATCTACGTGGGTATCCCATTGTCGCCTTGTGGACCAAAGGATTTAATGAGGCCATGAAAACTCATGTTCCCCAATCCTGTGGTACCATGAATTATCTTGCCTCGATCGATCAACCACTGGAAGGTGGTTTGTCGGCAACCGCAGAAGCTCTCAAGGCTGCTATTGGACCCGACAAGGCTCTGCATGCATGCTTGGCCGGAGGAGAAGCTGGTGTCGACTTGGCAGATGCACTCAGTGAATTCTTGGGCTTGCTTACCAATGGAACCGATATTCCTAATCGGCGCGACAAGAAAATGCAGCAAGAACTTATTCGTAAAATGGGATTACGGTCGGTCCGTCAAGCTGGCGGCGACAAACTTGAAGATGTCGACGACTTTTTGCGAACCGAAAGTTATCCTATCGTCTTGAAACCAAACGAATCAGCAGGTTCTGATGGTGTCAAACTTTGCTACACCTATGAAGAAGCAGTGGATCATTTTCATGTCCTCATGAACTCGCAAATGGTCAATGGAGGAGAAGTCCCAGCGGTTCTTTGTCAAGAATTTCTAAAGGGTAAAGAATATGTCGTCGACCATGTTAGTCGAGATGGAATTCACAAAACTATGATGGTTTGGGTCTATGACAAACGACCTGCCAATGGCGCTGCATTTGTCTACTATGGATGCAGTGCCGTGCCCTCCGACAGTCCTGAAGCCAAAATATTGATTCCCTATGTTCGAGGGGTCTTGGATGCCTTGGGGCTCAAGAATGGGCCATCTCATGGTAGGTACCTGTAGATGAAATTGTTAGTTCGAGGGTGTCTGTGAACAACCAGCTGGTACTTACTTTTCTTTATTCTATTTCCTATTGCAATCTTCGCATGTTAGGCGAAGTGATCATTACAGAGGACGGACCTTGTTTGGTGGAAATGAATTGCCGGGCTCGTGGAGGAGATGGAAACTGGCGCCCACTGTGCAAATCCCTCAATGGAGGCTATTCACAAGTCGAAGCAACGGCAGATGCCTATTTAGACCCCTTCCAATTCAATCGATTGCCCAATATACCACCAGCTCCCTTCAAGAGCTCGGGCGACGAAATAATTCTTGTCTCATATTCCGAAGGTACCGTCACTGCAACCCCCGGCTACGACATGATTAGGAAATTACCATCGTTTCATTGCCTCGAGACGGGTGTTCGAGTCGGCTCGAAAATTACTCATACAATCGACCTCGTCACTGGAATTGGAAGTGTCATCTTGATGCATTCCGATCCCAAAGTACTACAGAAGGATATTGAATTCATTCGATACATGGAAGAGATTAATGGACTCTTTGACTATGAGCCACGACAGGCAGAGAATTTGACCAAGCCTCGCAGTGAGAGTTTGGCAGTGGACGAAATGACAACACCAGGTGTCCATCACAACAAACCCATCGGTATGGGTGGACCAAATCTCATCCGACACATGAGTGTCGACCGTCAATTTGGATTCGCTCCCAACTTGAAGAAGAGGATGACGACATTGGATGCCAGTTCCGAAGCAGTGGTAATTGTAGATCCTTACAGTACTGGGGCACTCGTGGCTTTGGAATTCATGAATCGAGGATATCAGGTTGTTGCATTATGGAACAAGACATTGACACCTATCATTCGAACCCATGTACCGATGTTGGCAGCTAACGATCCAAGTTTCAAGTACTACAAACAAATTGAAGAAGGAGATACATTGCTTGAGACCGAAAATATTGTGACTGCAGCTGCCCACCCCTATCACGTCGTCGCTTGTTTGGCGGGTGGAGAAAGTGGTGTCGACCTAGCCGATGCGCTCAGCGAGGCGCTCAAAGTCCGCACCAATGGTACCGACATTCCAAATCGTCGGGACAAAAAGCTGCAACAAGAATTGTGTCGAAAGGCAGGGTTGCGATCGGTTCGACAAGCGGGTGGGTCCAAGTTTTCAGAGGTGGAAGACTTTTTGAAGCGAGAATCGTTCCCGATTGTGCTCAAGCCAACAGAATCTGCAGGGTCCGATGGAGTGAAATTATGTCGAAATTTCGACGAGGCCAAGGAACACTTTGAACGATTGATGGCATCTCAAAGCGTCAACGGAGGGCTCAATTCTGCCGTTCTCTGTCAAGAGTTCTTGCGCGGAAAAGAGTACATTGTAGATCACGTTACTCGCGACAGTGTGCACAAGACGGCCATGGTATGGTTGTATGACAAACGCCCAGCGAATGGATCAGCATTTGTCTACTATGGATTAATCCCGGTCGATCCGAATACCCCCGAAGCTCGCATCCTGATTTCGTACACTCGTCGTGTCCTCGATGCTATAGGAATCAAGAATGGGCCTACTCATGGAGAAGTAATCATGACCACCGATGGTCCTTGTCTCGTAGAAATCAATTGCCGTGCCAATGGTGGAGATGGATCATGGGTACCTTTAGCACGAGCCTTGACCGGTGGTCATTCCCAAGTCACAATGGCTGTGGATGCTTATACAGATGCCAAGCAATTCCAAATCACACCTGATATCCCTCCCACTCCATTCAAGGCAGCTGGGCAACAAGTCTATCTTGTTTCCTTCTCCAAAGGGATTGTCAAGTCGTGTCCTGGATTTGAAAAGATTAAAGAACTCGAGAGTTATTTTTCCATGGAATCAGGAGTCAAGCCTGGTACCTGTGTGGATTACACAATCGACTTGGTGTCATGTGTCGGGATTGTGTGTTTGATTCATGATGATGCGGACGTTTTAAAGCGAGATATAGACTTGATTGGAGACTTGGAAAAGGCAAATGCATTGTTTGAATACGAAGGTGGAGAGAGCTTGATGAAGCACGACGACTTGCTCCTCGACACCAAAGTCACCATTGCACGATCGGACTTTTAAGAGAATGGACTAATTGTGCAAGAATAGTTCACTGCGCGACAAATACCACCCCCCCAACTCCTCTCGTTAAAATAATTGAAAAAGTAATAATAAAAATAATGGAATGGATTGTTTACAATTACGTTTACATTTACATTTAACTTGCATCCATAGGTCGTATCCCGAATTCCGAAGAATGTCCTTCTCCATCATCATCCATGGTATCCAATTCATCGAGAAAGGCCGCCGCATCTCTCCCCGTTAATGTGGTTCGTTCGACTGAGGTATTAAAACTCAAACAATGGAGACAGCGTACTCCCAAGAAATGCCACCGCCGATCGGCATCACGTTGTTCACAATCATTGCAAATAATTGTCACAACTCGGGCCAATTCGGGAGGGACCGGCTGTAACGCAATGCCCATGGCCATGGCTTGCCAAGTGGGGGCCATGTGTTCGGGAGTTTCGGCCGTTTTTTTGCAAACCGGACATCGGGTATCGTAGGTGGTTAATTCCTTGAAACAATGCCAATGAATGGCATGTCCACAGGGCATTTCATGTGAGGCATCTCTACTGGAAAACAAGTCTTCTTGACATACGGGACAATTACTCATGTATTTTCCAGCCTTGCAATTGTGATCATCGAATAAAAGAGTATCGATACACATGCCACAATCATTACAATGTCTAAAGTTTTCTCGTCCACCCACTCGACAAAATCCACACTGTTCGCAATGATAGGGTGATTCATCATCCGACATCCATAAATTACATATATTGCAGTGATAGGCACCAAATTGAGCATGACAACTTTTGCAGAAATTGCTGTGATAGACGCAGCAGAAAACGATGAAAAGTGAGAGAGCAAGAGTGAGAGAAGGCGGATTTCCACTAGGCATGGACGTTTACTTTGTCTTGGCACATGTCATCATGATAAAATGAAAGATTGGAACACCACCAACAACAACAAAAACAACAATGTAGTACGTACGTTTTACTGGATTGACGAACATAACATAGTCGACAAATAATTTCCGCAATGGCAAATCGATCAATTTGATGATTGGTTTCCACTTCATCAAATCCCAATGGTAGTGATGGTCGTTTTTCTTGTTTCCGCTTGGCAGCATCGGCCTCTGCCCAATGGATTCGTACCGGTTGTTGTTGCTGTTGTTGTTGGGAATGAATGTCATCGGCACCGGGACGTTGCGGTCGTTTGGCAAAGGGCAGGGGTAGGACGGGACATTCATCATGGCAAATCCGACATCCAAAAGCTAAACCACAGCAGGGACTGACAATGGTACAATTTCGTTCATAATGACTACAGGCCGGCCGAGATTTTTCCATGCGACGACTGACATTGAGTGGGTCATCCCAAACCGAATTGCGATTGTTCTTGACACTGGCCGCTGCCAATGGCGCCACGGCTTGAACTCCCACATCGGACCACCCCGGCAAGGACGTGGATCGTTCCTTTCTCCGATGCCATCGCTGTCCGTCATCGTCGTCATCAGCTGGGGCTGCGGCTCCCTCACTACCTGCCGCAACACCATATTGATATACTGCAGCGGCGGCGGCAGAAGAACTGGCAGTGGTGGTTCCATCCATGGGATCATCATCATTGTCCGAACTGTAGTATGCGGCTGCTTCGGCGGCGGCATGAGCAATCCCTCCACTATCCGACGAACCATAGGTCGCATTGGAAGATCGACGTCTTCCATCCATGAGGGACTGAATCGAACGTCGTTTTTCCAATGGGGTCAAGTTATCATCGGCCAAGATATCCCGGATGCTATTGCGCCTTTCTTTTTGTGCTGCATCCGTCATGACCGCTCCAACACTACCGGTACTACCAACACTTGGTTGTCCTCGCCCCATAGAATTGTCGTATTCATAATTCACCGGTTCATCCGTCTCCATCTTGTAACGCTAACGGTATTTCGAGAAGAAGGGAAAAGAAAGACACCGTCGAGTGTGTGTGCAATGGTAATAGGTAATATCGTTGTTGGAATCTACTGGTACCTAGTCCAATTCAACTCCGAGGTACCCTGTCACTTGTCACACAGCCGTCTGTGACCTTGTTCCTGGTACCTGGTAGTGGTGATGAGACTGGGAGATTAGTGTACCTGTGCGGTAGTATCGGTATACCTGGTACCAGGTACAAGTATAGATGATGCGCTATTGCGATTGTGAAATGGTACAGGCGTACCAGGTACCGGTAGTTTTCGAATATCCTTTCCAGAGATGAGATGACAAGTGCTTTCGTTTCCTTGGCAAGTGGATTTCTGGATTCTACAGCCGTGTAGCGCATGTTGATCATAATCACGTTATTGAAGATGCCGTACGGAACATTATATTGTTTACGCCTACACTACAAGGTGCCCAGCATATGGTACCATTGTATGCGGCCACCATTGGCTGCCAAAAGGACATTGGATATTTGACAAATGACTCTTTTTTTCACTGTGGTCGATCGAGTCGTCCGTTTGGAGAAGCATTGATTTGGATTCGCGACCCATCACCAGGCAAGATGTTTTACATATACCCCCTGCCAATTCGTCACCGTCCTCACTGAGGTGGAGGTGTCACTTTTTTCGTTACCTGGTACATACCGCTTTTTCCGTCGTCGTGGCAAGCATTTATCCGATGAAAGCCATGATGATGAGATTAGTGGTAGTGTGTCTTTTCCTCGTATTACCAGAGCTGTCGTATGGCTGGGGAACCATTGGCCACGAAGTGGTAGCGAATGTAGCCTGGGCTAGTCTGTCCCAAGAAGCACGATCGTGGGTCACCATTATCCTCTCTACCAACACTTCAAGGACAGAGAGCCACGCCAACCGCCACACAAGCCGTGCCAAGGAGAACGCGGCAAGGAGGAGAAATGTAGGAAAGGCATTCACTGTCAAGGCCATTGAAGAAGAGGAGAATTCACCACTTGGAACGGTGGCAGATTGGGCGGATCAGGTCCGCCACTTTCTACCATGGTCTGCACCCTTGCATTACATTGATGTACGAGATGATCTCCTTGCTCATGGTTGCCACGTGGACCCATACTTGAATCCACAATGTCGTTTTCTATACGAGCGAGATTGTCCAGATGATATCTGTGTGGCAGGAGCCATTGTCAACTATACTCATCAACTGCTAGACCTGCTACACCTCCAGCACCCACAGCCACTGCCAGTGACACTGCTTCGAGGCTCTCCTAGTTCAACAGGAACCAGCAGCAAGGACACGAAAGAAGCTCTCATGTTTTTGACTCAGTAAGTACTAATTGTACTGGTAGGGCCCAGCGAGGACACTGTACGCAGTGACGAGGTTCGTTGCTTGCACTCGGGACATCTCGCTAACAGAACTGTACTGTATGTATCAATTCATCCACACAGTTTCATAGGAGACATTCACCAACCTTTGCACTGCTCAAGACTCACGGACAAGGGCGGGAATGATATTCACGTACATTTCCATTTACCACCCGTCACCGACGATACATCAAGTCACAGTAGTCAGCGACATGGTCATCATCCTCACAATAGCTGGAATTTACATTCCGTGTGGGATTCTGGTTTGATTGAAGTGGCCCTGGCTCGAGACTACAACAACTCGAGACTTGCTTTGGAGCAACATCTCATTGCACAACTCGATACTAGTACTGCCAAACAAAAGTATCTCGGTGATTGTGACCCAGCATTGGGAGCCAATCGAACTTGCACCATTCTATGGGGACAAGAAAGTTGGGACGAAGCGGTGCGATATGCGTATACCATGTCGGACAATCGAACCGATGTCACGGATGGGTCGACCTTGGATGAACAATATTTCCAAACTCGATGGCCACTGGCCATGGACCGACTCTTGGCAGGGGCTGTGCGATTGGCGGGGACTCTGGAGTGGCTAGTACAACAACAACAACAACAAGTACAACAAAGCAACCAAACAATGGTTACAGCTGTAGCCAAGACTACTCCCATCACATCGTCCGTCGACAGTGTCCTTTCACTTTCATTCTGGAAAACCCTGTTTTCCAATGCATGGTCCTCGACATGGAAATCGAGAATGCCGGTCCTTGCATCTGTTTCCTTCTTTTAGATGGACGACACGGACTCCTCTATCAATGACTATGACAATGACAATCACAGGCTACCTTGTAACTTACTTCTCAAGAACACAAGAACTCCCATGCCGAATGCCATTTGAGCTACTACTACCATATGAAAATGGAATTCTCAACCCGATTTTTACACATTAGACTTGACAGTCGACAAAAATTTACCCTCGAAAGGAGATCAAGACAGACAGCCTCACAGATCTGGCTCATCGTCATTGGATAACACAACAATCCTTCTCGCTGTCAACTTTTGACGGCCCTGGTTCCAATCTTGGGTATCCCATACCTTCAATTCCCTTATCTACAAGTCCACTATATACATTTCCTCAACAAGCAAGTTTTCCACGTCGTGCTGAATATGACATCCATGTTGGTGGAGGGCTGGTCATCATCATCACACCATGCAAACTATTGTACCCATAGTGCATGCAAACGAGAGAAACAAGGCGGTTGATTAGTAAACGGAACATTGGAAGGTCACGCTGATCACGACTCATCACCGTCCTCATTGTGAAAATTCGAATCAGACAACGTTGAAACAAGTGTGTGTCCAAGAGAAAACGCAGGGGTTTCCACAACGTCGCCATCCGAGAATGGTAGTTCATTGCCATGAAGACTACTACCGGTATATCCCTTACTCGCTGTGACTCCTACATTTTCATTCGCCGTCGATGACAGTCGAGGATATGCGTTCTTCTCGGACGAGGCCGTTGCATCGTCATGGTGGTCAGGAGTTTGCCCCCCACCTTCCTTTTCCTGTTGCTGCGAGGACCGTTTTCGTTTTGTCCTTGTGACTGCGGTGCTTGATGGGGCTGACTGCGGGCTGTTCGAATGGCACGAAACAATGGGACATCAACTTTCTCCTCAGCCAGAGATGCTGACCTCAAATAGTTGGTGAGGTTGACAGAAAAGCTGGAAGATCCAGCTCCCTGTGCGCTGAAACTTGATAGAAAAGGGAGACTGGATCCAAACAACAAGTGTCGATTCAAGTTTTGCCCCAGTCGTTCATTGGCTTGACTGTTGACGGTAGCCATGGCGGACTGTTCTTGATTGGAATCTCCACGAAAAAGTGGTGCAAATATGGTAGGCGCGAGCATGTCATTGGTGTTGTACATAAAGTTACTCGACGCGCTTGCCGATGCTGCGTTCATGCCTATTGCAGGGTATCCCCCCATGTCTCCCCGCACGTCTTGAGGCATTCCGCCAGTGAGAGAAGGGCCATCCTCGTTCACAGAGGATGATGTCTTTTTCCCATTAGCATCACGATTGGATGATAGCTCCATCGTGCTGGGAAATGGATCAGCACCTGTCATTGGATCTGGTTCAAAACTGAACACGAGATCTCTGCTTCCCCTGGTCTCCGGTACCTTTCCAGACGGTGTTGAACCGGGATCAGAGAAGGGAGGATTCGTCGATGGTAGAAGGAAAGAATTACTTGAACTTGGCGCGGTTCGATTTTGGAATGGGTGGCTGAAATGCTGCTGGTTATCTTCAACATTTCTCGATATTTGCCGTGATGTCTGCGACGAGGAAGAAGTGGGGACCCCTTTCTGTTGCAATCCCAATACATCGCGATCATGCCGTTGTTCGTTGGTAGCAATATTGTCCCGGCTGGACATGATGGCCTTGGACTTGAAACTCTCTATGATGATTTTGAGATGTTGGTTCTCCTGCAGGAGTTCCATATTTCTGCCTTTGAGTTCGGCCTCGCGTTCTTGAAGAACCTCAAACTCGATTCTTTTCCTCTCTCTGCTTTGCCAAGCTGTAAGCCTACTATTGGCACGTTGCTTACGTTTGTCATCGTCGTCGACTGCTTTCGTGTCTTCACGAGTACGTTGATGCACTTCCACAACTGCATTGGTCGCTTGACAAGCAGCCGCAATGTTTCCACCGTACAGGAACCATGGATCGATGGCCTGGTAGGAAGATTGAAGCTCCGCGGGCGACATGGCCGACGTGAACGCGCTCATCGTCTGTTGCTGGTTGCCCGTATTTGGTGATGGATTATTATGGAGTCCTTGACCAATGTCTTGAGTTATGTTCGCAAGGTTTTCGTTATTGTTGTTGTTGCTGCTGCTGCTCATGATAACTTGTTGGATGTCTTGGACCTGCTGCTCCTCATAGCTCACGCCAATTGTGTTGGTGTTGAACCCGCAAATTTTTTGGAGCACAGTCGTTTATTTGTGATCGATGTTGCAGCAGTCCCTCTATGCGATCGGTGCGACCGGATCGGATGTTTCGGCTCCGGGACGTTTAGTGGTCCTCTCGTCACCGCGGCGAACAAGGGAAAACACGAAGCATGCGAAAAATAAGGAGTTTCCAATTATTCTTTGGCATTCTGCAGATGGTTGACGATTTATATAAGAGCCCTCATGGATCGCGACAAGGGAAAAAAGCCGTCCTACTAACATATGGTCATCTGTCAATTAAGGACAAACCAGGAAGTGATTTAAGCATCGAACTTTTCAAGGACTCCGGAGAAATATGCATGGTAGCGCCATTGCCCAACATCAACTTGAATTAAGATCCAAGTGGTTCTGTTGTCCATGTTGACCTCAATGTATTCACGAGGACATTGGGTTTGCGCGAATCGTGACGGGATGTTCTTTTTCCCACTTTATTGTTCGTCGCATTTTCTAGCGCGACGAAAGAACAGTTCTCAAGTATTACGTCACCAATTTTGCACACAGTGCACTGGTCGGATTGAGAAACCTGCCACCGCGGGAAACCTTTGGTACCATGATTTATGGACATTGGATTGCAGTCGCGGATCACAATGATGCGATCATTGGTGGAAATTATGGAAATGCACGGGTTCAATCACACCATCTCCTGTTTCGGTTTAACCGCCATTTAGTACGACAACATGCCAGCTGTGTCTGTTTAGGCTCTCACTGTCGGGAACGAGTCGCTTCTGTCGACGTGGCCGAATTTTTTCCTGGTTCGCATTGAATGCTTATACCAACACCACTATGCATGCCTTTCAGTGTATAGCCCCTGTGTTTGCTATTTGACCTGAGACTATGTCTTGTCATTGTAGTTACAGTCCGAAGTGATCGTTCAAGGTTACACTCTTCCACCAGAAACACACTTGTGAAGTTTGTGAACCAGAAGGGAGAACGCATGACATTACTTGTACACGTTACTGCTGTGCAGCATTCCCAGGCAGTCCCTTGTACGATTACCAAGTCGTTACTCAGATGCAATCTGATCTCTCTCCCGCTTCTTTCACGACCACTTCCGGTTGACTGCAAGGCGGATGGTCGCGTGAATCCACTTGATTCAGTGGATATGGGCTTCGCCAGCTGTCATGTCAAGCTACCGTAGCAACTTTGTCGTGATATTTGGACTTTACAGTTAATGAGAGGCGACCATGGGCAGCAGTTGGCAATCTCGCTGGACTGATCATCTAAACTGGCATTCAGATTCTGGAGACTAGATTTGGTAGGTTGCTTGACAAACTATTCTAACCCCAACGACAGGAAGATGAAGACGCATCTAGAGGCGGTTTGAGTCCAACTAACAAGTGATGTTGTTTCATGTTCAAAGACGCTTCTGATCGCAATACCTTGGAGTAAAAAGAAATAATTGCAGATTTGCAGGTCCAAAAGCCGATTCTTCTAACAGTCTGACTAAGGACCATTCCTATTCAAGAATGTTCTGGTCCGCTGTCTATAAGATCCCAGAAGGGCGAGCAAGCACGTTGGTTATCGTACGGCGCTCATCCTAGTAATTACTGGTATTTATAGCAAGTATCGATAGAACTTGGCTTGTTCGTCGTCATTCTTTTGCTGTTGTAGTAGTTGCAGAATCTCGGTACGGTCGAGCCATGCAAATTCTTGCTTACTGCCCTTGCCCTTGGCGGTGGCTTGAAGAGTACCATCGTCATATTGCAGTCGGAGAAAGAATGTTTTGGTGCCAAAATACGGTTCGCCTTGTTCACTACTCTTTGTCAAATGTACTGCCACGGGTGTTCCCGAGGGGCAGTAGAGTTCCAGTCGTTGGCCTCCATTCTCTTTGACAGCTCTCTGAGCAGCCTCGAGCAATGATTCGTTTTCCGTCAAGGATGTTGTCGGAAGTTTCCCATTAATGAAAAGATAGATGCTATCCTTTAGTTTGCGATCCAGAGTATCTGTCTCTCCCGACTTGTCCGCCTCTGTCTCTCGTGGAGATGGTCGGAATCCCTCCGGCAAGAGCGCTGACATTAGGATCGAGATGGGCAAGAAGATTATATGTGAGAGAAAACGTTACATGTAAAAGTTGCTTCATGCACTGTCGTTGTAAAACCATCAGGTACTACGACGGCGCACGAACATACCAATTAATTCTTCATCCGAAACAGGAGCCGCTCCATTTCCCTGAATTGCCGAAGAAAATTCCTTGGGGTACTGCTTTCCAAACTGTGCTAGATAGGCTTGTAGTTCCTCAAACTCTTTTTCAAAGTCTTGCTTGTCTGGCAAGATTTGAGGCATTCTCTCCAGTAATACGGCCACTTCGATTCTCCAATCCTTGCCTTGCTGACGAGCTTGGCGATCCCATTTCTCTTCTCTGGCGAGTTTGGCTTGCCACCAAGATTGAAAGTCTTCCTTCAAAACTCCCATGTTGGCTGCTTGGGATCGTCGTTGCTTCAGGTCCATCGAACGCTGTAATCGATTTTGAAACGTTTGTGTCCGTAGTTCTTTGCGAGCATTTTTCCGTTCAAAGTAGTTTCCAGTAATTGCCTCACCACCAGCACCACTGTCCGAGCTCATCCACACTCGTGCGACGCAACTACGGTAACTCGACTGCGTCTGCATCCTCGGCAAAAGGATGCCAGTGCTAATCTTATTGACAAGAGGTATCATCATGTCTTTCTACTCCTTGTTGTTGTAACAAAAGTAATCTCACTGTCACACTCTCACTGTCAGTACAAGTACATGTACCACAAATGAATGATGGATGAGGGGTTCTGCTATCGGTGCACTGCTGTAGTAAATATGCTCGTGCCGGATGGGCGCAAAGACCAATATACCAATGGTCCCAAATACTAACGTTAGTACCGTAGGTACTTACCAGGTAGTAGGGTACACGCGGTTCTACCTAGACCACTAAGTGTCGATGATGATGATGATGACAGAAAGGAATGCTGGAGCCAATTTTATTACTAAAATAACTAGTATTATCTATACGGAGACACCGTTGGGAATGGATCCGGGCATCATCATTGGAACTAGATGACCAAGATAATGATGAGGTCGACAACGGACCTACCGAGGTCATGCCAAAAGCCAGGTTGGTGGGGGTGATTTGGAGCGGGATGGCGAGTGAGGTGGCACGGCTGCCAAAGGTAAGTGACGGATCGGTTTCATTTGTCGCCAGAGATCTTTACTCCCACTTTTCTCAATGAATGAATGGAGCCTTTTTTTTCACTTGTTGGTATTGCGATTGCTTTAGTCGACAAGGTTCTCAAAGTCGTCCACATGATCCCTACCATCCACTCCGGCAGCGTCAGCAATGTACAAAAGTGCCTTTGCACGATCCTAGTGACGTAGTAAAAAGTCGTGACCTCCTCCTTTGCCTTGAGAGGCGCACACAATCAGACCAGGAATATCGGCAGCGCACACTGAAAGGCAATTGCTTGGTAGTACTCAATGTATCACACAAGGTATAGAAAGTTGTCAAGGGGTAGGGAGCAAAAGTGTGGTGTTGCTCACAATGGCATCTACTAGAGATGAACTTCCCTGCATTAGGAAATTCCACAAATCCAACAAATCCACATCGGAATCATTTCAATTCCAACTCAAGAAATGCAGTTGTCTCGGAATGTGGAGGTACCAAGCTTGGCCATCAGGTCATACGAAAGGGGACCATGGCGGTTGGCCATTCTTCCCTATCCGATACCTCCTTCTCGGGCCACCACAGCGTAGGACCCCGGTGCATCCAACTGTGCAATCCCTTCCTTTTCCCGTTCTCCCCATGGCGTAAAAGAAGATTGATCCATGGTAGGAGTCATTGCTTCGTCCGTAGTCAAGCAGCCATCATTCTCGGCAACATGGTAAAATCCTCGTCCTCGTCTTCGTCAATATCTTGATCGGAATCATGATCATTGGATGCGAGGAGGTATGGAGGTATGGAGGTATGTCGTCGTCGTCTTTGTTGTTGCTGACAGTGAAGACCAGTCGAAGAAGGGTCGGGAAAAAGAGTCACCATTCATCGTAACATATGATTCTGTAACCGTCCGACAGATTCAATCATTTACAGTTAGGTAAAGACGCGACGTAAAGTCAAAGATCGGAAGAGACGAGTCATGGTGCAAGATATCAAGTGTCATGGTGTTGCCGATGATGAAAAGTACATGCAGTTGGAAGTTGCACTTAACGGCTGAGACACGTTTGACAGTGGGTGGCGATTGTTGATTGTCGATATTTGTCCTTTGTCCTCTGTCGGATCTCGACCTCGAGAGGTCCCTGGTCCCTGATGATCCCCTCTCCCTGCGGCCAGCAGTGGGTCGGACCACCGGAAGCAATCATCCAAGAAGTTGATTGGTTGATTATTGTTTACGCATCTGCCTCTGAACTGTCCACTGGTTCTGCTTCAGGTCGTGGCTTGCTCATTTCATTCGCCTTGCCTCCAGTCAGTTTCTTTTGGTGGAGCTGAGCCGTTTCGACCTTGGCGTCCTTGAACCAATCGTCCCAGGCATGACGAGACTCATCATCAATTTGTTCACCGATCTTTTTGTCACGCATGTTTCGACGCGCAATACCAATGAAACCAAACGTCGCGGCCATAATGAGATAAGCAACAAAGGACATATATTGCTCTGCGAAATCCCATCAGGCAGGTTGGCCGTGAATACCAATACCAAGATAGCTCCCAGAAAGGGGATGCAAAATTAAAGAATGCAGCTTCCGGTACTTGTGCCGGGACACAGTCACCAACGGACTCAGACGATCACCAGGGACAAATAGCCCTAATATATATAAAATATAAAACCACTTTTTGTAGTGTAGTGTTTAAATGTAAGTGGCCGAACAAAAACTGAACATTTCTATGGTTCCTATCGTCTGGGACAATAACTAGCAAAAGTGTGATTATTCAAATCTGATTGGTTTATCATCGACGAGCTCCTCATACTTTATTTGTTAATACCGTAGTAGAGGAGACGGGAACTTGATATCTTGGCAACGACAAGGGATTCATTGGATAGCCATGGATGTGGACTGCGTCCAATACTAGGACGACGAACAAAACAGGACTTCGTGGTCGATCCAATGTTTTCCATTTTCCTTGCCGTCAACATCCGTTGGTCATGGAATAAAGAAAAACGTGCACCACCTTCCCGTACTTGTCCTACTGTTAGCCCCTTGTGCAAGTGCCAGAAACAACACGTCATTGGGCATTGATATTGACAACAGAGAAAAGATTGAACCATTCATTGGCACATACGATAGAAGAATAAGGTAACCGGCTGGTAGCATTTGACATCAAGCAGCCAAACTCTACTCTCAGCACCCCTGGCTACCGAAAGGTAATGTCACGAGATCCACCGTACTACCGGTAGTTCAAAGTACTACGGTAGATTGGCAATCAATCATGCTACTTCTACTACAACTAACTGTAAGGTAGGCATAAATCCAAATGGTTCTATCCACCTCGGATAACAATTTCTTTGTTTGGATAAATACAGTGTCTCTTTCCTTTCTCTTTTTGCTCCTTTTTTTGTTTCGGGTGTGTGTTAAAAGACAACATCCTCATCATCATTAGCGTCAAACGCCGCAGTAATATCAGCGTCATTTTCTTTACCCCCCGCACCACTCGAAGTAGTCTTGCCAGAAATGGCGGCCAAGGCAGCCTCCTTTTCTTTCAGGGCTTCGGCTTCCTTCTGTTCCACCTTCTTTTTACCTTGGACCAACTTCAAGCGAGTAAAGTCCTCACGTTCCAATTCATCCAATTCACGTCCAATGTAGGCCAGAGTACCTTCAATTTTGGGAATGGTAACGTTTTCCAGAGCATTGACACGACGATTGGTGACCTTGAGTGCTTCATCCAAAGTGACGAATGAGGTTTGAAGCGAGGCAAGTCTATAAACAAAGACAAGATTCAGATAGAATTGGGTAAGAGGAGGATATTTTCATGGACATGGGGACAAGGAAAACCAACAACAAGGCATTGTCGTAAAAGGAACAACAACGAACAAGGAACGTACTTGATCAAATTCTCCAAAAGAAGAGTAAATTTTTCACGGACGGCCACAATTTTCTTTCCTCCTCCGACCAGACCTAAACTTTGATTGTCCGCCAGGGCACCGGTATCATATTTGGTAAAGACGGGAAGCTTGACACCGGCAACATTGTCTACACCAGCCCCAACTCGGATCCTTGCCGACATGCTTCCTTCGGCAACTTTTTGCTTAAAGTTACCCGCCGCATATTCGGCTTGTGTCAAACTAAAAAAGGCCGAGGATGAATCACTGGCCATGGAATTCTTGGTTTCCGCAATGCTCTTGGCATAATCACGGAATTTGACCTTTTCAAAAAAAGAAAGAAAAACAGCGAGGTTGAGCGAGAGGATCGGGAGATGATATCATCCACAAATCATCATCATATATGAGATCTCACCTTCAATGCATCGGCCTTTTTCTTCAACAACTTGTGACCTCCTTGGGCAGCCTTTAGCTTGCCCTTGAAGATTTGTTGGTTCATACGCGTTGGCGGAACTTCGGCCATTGTGAATCAAGACAGATGGACTACTGGGAAAACTACGATAGGTAAATGAAATAATGGAGACGGGATCTACCGCACAAGAAGACTACCAACAACTCTCGTTTGGTAGTTGTAAAGCAACAGTTCTTGGACTTTTTTTGCCGGTATACCTGGTAAGGAAGGTACCCGTCTTGGTCAATCGAACTGTAGCAAGCAACCAGGTACGAAGGAAAAAATCCTTCGTCTGTTGCCCTTCGCCGTGCGAGCTCGGCCAACTCGTGGTATGCGATACCGACGCGAGGTGGCACCGTCTCTACTTACCTCCCCGAGCGAGGATGGCCAGGTTTCTATCCGTTGCGCATATATATCTTGTCGATTAGCGATGCCTTCACCAGGACACAAGGTCAGACATGTCGGGAAGATCGGAAGAAAAAAAGAGGGGTGTAGCAAGTCCCCTTTTTCGAAAACAGCCGCCGCCCGCAGCAGCCCGAGGCGTGTATTGGCTATTGGCACTCGGTGTTATAACTTGTATCGTTCTTGTTACGGTACAAGTAGTACCACTTCCCCATTACTGCATCAGTATCGGTATCATAATCATTATCAGTATCATGGGTGGAGGACATCATCATCATCGAAATCCCGCAGCAGAGCCAACCTCGAAGCAAGATATCGAGGCAATGAAGGAGGCTCGTATCCCCTTGGCCTATCGAGACAAGTGTGGACATTTACTCATTGATTTGAACCAGTGTCGACGTGCCAACTATTTCTCCCCCAACGCATGTGGGCATCAACGTCATACCTACGAAGAGTGTGAATATTATGCTTGGCTAGATCGAGTCAAGATCAAGGCAGCACCAAAAATAATGTTTTCATCTATCCCACTCTTGATGGGAAAGCGAACCATGCTTGAGTCTCTGTTTCTTGGTATCCGACATACCATTCTATTTACTCAAGCGTGTACGGATAGGAAAAAGTTTAATTCAAAAATTAAAAAGCCGGTAAAACGTCACACTTCCCTGCCTCCCCGAATAAGCACCCTAGGTGCCTATGTTTCTATATCGTTTGAGGCATGTGAGATAACGCTAGTTTTCATATTGCATCGTGCCATGCCGATCCTTTGTGGAACATCCATTTCAAAGTCAAAAGTAAAAGTTGGACCATCAAGGCCTATGGTACATGGATATCCTGTAGAGGAGTATCTAGCGTTGCATATGCGACAAACTCAACAGGATGTCGAATCATGAACAGAGAGGACTGAATCATGTATTCTAGGTAGATTATTTGTTTCAAAAAGCAACAAGTGTAAATATTTTAAAAAGATTGTCTTAGAGGATGTACGTGTTACTAGCGTCGAATCTCGGAATCCTCGAATGGGAGGACCATGTTCGTCGGGGGGAAGGCAGAGCTCAAGCTGCTAGGAATGTTCCAAAAGCTCGCGCCTGGACATGGTTAGCTAGCGCTACCGGCCGTACTCGTTCTTTTAACGCTTGGCGGTCTTGAGTGCTTTCAACTTGTCGGCAGCCTTGTCGACATGAGATGCGGCATCGGCCAATTCGTCATAGACCAATTCACAGACACCGTCCTTATCCAAGACATAAGTGACACGTCCAGGAAACAAGCCAAAGGCAGCACGGGGGACCTTGAACGCCGATCGGACCTTGTCTCCTTCATCGGCAAGAATGGAAAAGCTCAATCCAAGTTCTTTGGCAAACTTTTGCTTCGAGTCAACTCCTTGACCACTAATTCCCACCACTTCGGCACCAAATTGTTTGCGAATCTCATTGATACGGGCATCAAAAGTTTGGGCTTGGACGGTGCATCCAGGAGTCGAATCGGCCGGATAGAAATATACCACCAATGGTTTCTTGATGGCCGATCGCTTGACCGTTTTACCGTTTTGGTCAACCAAAGCAAAGTCGGGAGCTGTTTCTCCCACGGCCAAGTTCAAGGCCCAAGAGTTGACAGAGGCCAAGGCTGGAACTGGGGCAAATGCCGAGGCAGAGCCAACCAAGGATGACAAAAGAAGAACAATTGAGAGCTTCATGGTAATACTAGTAATAATGAGAAAAAAGGGAGAAAGTAAAATTTGTGAGCACATTGGCACGCCTTTCCTAGCAGTGAGGTGGTGATCTCGTGTTTGGATTTTTTGGTTTGATGGGTAGATGTGTTAAGAAACGTCGTGTCGCATTCGTCGGGATTAGGTCACGTGTCAGGTTTCGGAGTGACGCAGATGATGACTGACGAAAATGTCGTGTTGATTCACAGGAATCAGGTCTAACCCGGAGTTTCGTTTGACTATGGAACTCGTCCGTTTTACTAACTATATGGGCAGTGGTGAATACAACTGTGATACAACCAACTTATGATGCAATCGCAAACAACCATAAAGAAAGCAACTGTGGAAGATAAAAGGACAAAAGAAGATAAAAACTACGACAAAGAGCGAAGACGTTGGAGCAGTGAAATCGGCAAGCTCATATACTATTTATGCACCGAAGCGATTCAAGATTTGGATGCAAGATTAACTTATGCATGAAAAGATTCTGAAAGCAGATGGAAGGAGACAATCTAGCTTATAATATTTGTTAGCACACAACTGGTAACACTTACTCTACTGGTAGGAACGTTACACAGAGTTGACAGGTAAAACTACAGGCTACGTATTATCGAATCTACTGAAGTCCTACTGGGGCGAGTCACGAGTCCCCGATAGCAGGCAGAGGATTATTTCAACACGCTTATAAGCGTCTCGTTGGAATTCAAGATGTCTAACACTGGAGCTGTTGAGAACGCAAACTCAATCACCTCGGTTAGGTATTACCGTTTGAGTGACGAGAACGCCAAGACCTTCTACGATGAGTGGAGGTTGAAAACGATGGCTATCATTCGCAAGAAGGGATGGAACAGGCCCTTTGAGTTTCCAGCTGAAGATATTCTGTCAACTTCCAAGAATGAAAGTGTGGATAGGTTGGTACCAACATACCTATCCAAGGTTGAATCCGAAATTACAATGCGCGATTCACGCAGATCGCTAACTGATCGCCAAATCAGCGATTCTGCCTC
>SWEM01000452.1:0-25754 GCA_019593585.1 Nitzschia palea | reverse complement strand
CCAAGGCTAAACCTCTTAAATTCCATTGCAGTGATGATGATGATGGTGATTGTTCTGGAGATGTCATGATGCTTCACTCGATATGGCGGCTTTCTAGTTTCTGTATTTTTTGTGAGGTGTCGGCGTCACACCTTCTGTGGCCTACGAATTTTGTGAGTGCAGGTTTCGCGAATCCCCAAGAGTTCGGACAAGGTGCTGAGTGGGACATCCAACTCCGCTTGTTCAACTTGACCAATCAAATACGTCCAACACGTCACAAGGACATCTTGTGTCATCATCCGTGTCATGTCCTTCACCTTTGCAAGTGCAGCTAGATTCCCTCACTGTGTTCCCAGGTACAGTTAACAGTGACATGTTAAAAATCCCCATTGCGGACAAATCCATTGCATCATTTATGTTTTGCGTTGTTGTGATTGTGATTTCTACAGTCATATAATAGTGTTTCTAACATCCCTCCCACCCTCCATTACATTGCATCCGTAGAGATAGTTGTTCACTTTGGCAGCTGTCTCGGAAGAAACAATTTTCTACTAGTCGAGGATGAGATAGCAACGCAACTCGTTTGACAGCTATTATCGTTTTTTTGTTTTGTTTTCAAGAAGGAAATGAAACCTTTGCGGGATAAACATCGATCCCACGAAGACCTTCTTGCCTCAACAGTATCTTACGGAGCTATTCCCAATACGCGGCTCTTGGTCCCTCCCGCCAGTTATCGCCAACATTCCGTGGACCCAACTTCTACCAGCCAAATTTTCCATTTATTGCCACCTACTCGACACCAACAAGACCACCACCAATATCCCAAAAGAGAGAATCTGAATGACTACGATGACCAAGAGGATGATGACGACGACGATTCTCTCAATGATGAAACACTATGGTTTGCCAAAGAGCGATTACTCGAGCAAGCCAATTCGTTTGATTTACAATATAATCCCGAAAGGGGGTATCGGGCTACCGAATTTCGATTGTGGAGTACGCGTCGACCGCATATGCGGGCCTTTTATGCCTCGTGGATTTGTTTTTTTGCCAGTGGATTTTGTCAATTTGCCATGGCACCGCTCTTGCCCCAACTCCAAGAATCGTTACACTTGTCCAAAACGGATATTTGGTGGACCAATGTTTGGATGGCCATGGGAGGGGTTCCTCTCCGATTTCTGTTGGGGCCCCTATGTGATTCGTATGGACCAAGGAGAGTCATGGTATGGATCTTGGTTCTCTGTGCCATACCCTGTGCCTTGAGTGGAGTGATTGTGGTCAATTTGGGGACGTTAGTGTTGGTGCGATTTGTCATGGGAGCCATGGATGCCTTTGTTCCGTGCCAATGTTGGATTACCAGTCATTTTGTCCGAGAAGTCGGGGGCACCATCATGGCCATTGCCGGAGGACTGGGAGCAAGTGGAGCCGCCTTTACCCAATTGGTGGTGGGATCCTTGTTTGCCATTTGCTTGAATTGGACGGGCGGAAGTTATGATTTGGCCTGGCGTTGGGCACTCGTCTTTCCAGCGGCATTTGCCCTCGTCATTGCTGGCTGGGCCTACTCTTTCAGTGATGATTGTCCCCTGGGAAATTTTATCGATGTCAAAAAGGCTGGACTCATGATGGAGCGATCGGCGGTGGATTCCTTTCGGTCGGGAGTTTTTAATTTCAACTCGTGGCTCTTGTTTTTACAATATGCCGGATCGTCAGGAGTCGATGTGACCATGTGCAACGGGTGTGCCATTTACTTTCATCAACAATTTCATCAAAACATTCAAGCGAGTGGTGCCATTGCCTTTTTGTATGGCTTTGCCGCCATTTATGCTCGTGGTTTGGGAGGATATACCAGTGACCGATTGGGCGATACCTTTCAACTCCAAGGACGACTTACGATTCACTTTTTGGTCATGATAATGCAAGGCTTTTTCAATATTTGGTTTGCCCGCACCACCAATCTCAACGATAGCATGATTGTCATGGTGATTTTTTCAATCTTTGTACAGGTACGTTGTTGGGGATGTGATGGTTGGATGGATTGACTCTATCGACAGTGGAATCAGTTCTTACCTTTATAACCAATGTTCACTACTTACACTTACTGGGAGTGTAGGTTTCCATGGGAACATGCTATGGAGTGGTCCCGTATGTGGATAGTCCCAATACAGGGTCGGTAGCTGGCATTGTGGGAGCCGGAGGAAATGTGGGTGCAGCCATTTTGGGAGTCTTTTTCATGAGGTACGAATACAATGATGCCATGGAACTAATGGGATGGTTTACCATTGCCATGGCACTCTTGTCACCCCTCATTGTGATCAAGGGTTACAAGGGTATATTGTTTGGTGTCGATGATCACGAAGAGGCTAGTCGCAAACAGCATAGTCCACTTTTGGTTCCCAAAATGCAGCACTCCCCGCATCTAGTCAAGTTGCGTCAAAAGCGGAGACAAGGTGGACCATTTTAAGAAAAGAATGGTTAGGAAACGAAGGAAGCAAGCAAGCAAGCAACCTCATGCATGAAAGTCTATAGATGGCGAGATTGTTTGAATGGCGTGGTTGGACAAGATGGTTGCTTTCCTTGGTGTTGGATGATGGAGAAATGGACTAGAAGGGTTTCCTCATCTTTTAAACCTAAAGATTTTGGCTCGATCTTTTTCTCTTTGGATGGACCCATTCATTGCAATCATCCATTGTTTCATCTGCCTTTTTCACCCGACACGATGCACGAACTACCATTGTCGTCACTCGGTTCCTACCGATAGGTAGTGGCCTCGATGCTCCTCGATTTTCCAATAGTCCCTCTGACACGTGTGCCTACATTGTAAATAAATGATACATTTGATGTAAAGTAAAAGTAGCGACTGACTTGGATGGATTATGAAAAAGACAATAAAATGACAACGAACTTTGATGCTTACTTTTACAAAATTTTATATGGAATGCGAGTCCCAGTCGACAAGTTCCAATCCCATGAGACCTTCCGACTCGTCACCACCAGAAAAGATGCTATTTTGTGTAGAAGCGGTATCATCTTCTTGTTGGGGTGAGGGAGAACCCACTAGATCTTTGAGAGACAGAGACGATAGTTCCAACATGATAGTGTCTTGTTCTTGAATGATAGTACAGGTACTACCGATACCTTTTGGTTGGTGCTTCGTGGGACTACCACCAAAGGTGGGGGTGACACCACCACTGTTCTCTCGGTGATAGACGGGAACCAGCGCGGGGGGATGTCGTGGTTCATCCTCAATCGATAGTGGCATGATTTCTTTGAAATAGACCAAGAATAAGGATTGAGTTCTTCGAATCTTGTCTTCGACTTGTTTGGGTGCCAAATCTCGATTGAGAATCAAGGTATAATGAATCATTTCTCGATTCTTGGAATGAAAGTCTTGTAGGGCGTATATGATCTTGAAATACAAACTGGTTTCAATGACCAAGGCTCGCCAGGCCGAATCGACCACGGGAGTGGGACACAAGAGTCCCGTGGGAAAGTATTCATCCCGACCAATTTTGAGTTCGAGAAAATGAATCAAATGATGAATCATGCGTCCTCGTTGATAGGGTGACCAATGAGGATGAATTTCTTTCAAGACCATGTTGAGTTCATGCCAATATTGAAAGGGACGATCCAAGATACTTATGAAACGGTCCCGAGTCTTGCTACCCTCTTGGAGAGTAGATCGAGCCTGTTTGGGAACATGGTCTAGTGGGCCTCCTTCAATAATACCACCTTGACTATCGGTACTAGTACTGTCACATTGGTCCAAGGAAGATGAACGTTTTCTGTTGCCACCCAAATCATCAGACTCGACACTACTGCTGGTACTGGTAGTACTTTCTTCCTCCATGTCAGTTGTTGTTGTTGTTGTTGCTGCCAAGGAGGGTGCTGGACTTGGATCGGATTCCTGGGATGGAACTTGTCGTATCTCATGATCATTGTCCTCCACAGGAAGAGAAGAAGAAGATGTATCCTGATGGTGATGATGATGATCGGGCGCGACACCACGACTCTCATCCTCAGTCACCACACTGTTGCAAGACAGAGAGGCTGTCGACGAGGACGATTTGGTAGATGACAATGACTCCTGTTCCTTGACAACAGCAACAACTTGGCTGGTGCTACGACTTCGACCCCATTGTTTGGCAAGAGCCCGCAAACCAAAGTTGTTCCCCCGCTGCTGTTCATTGGTGGCGGTTGTTGTTGTTATAACTGATGACATGGATGTCGAGGCCCATGATTTGTTGTTGTTGGGCATGGGCATGGTGGCTTCTTGGCTGCTGGTGGCTGGCTTAAAGTGACTGACTGACTGTCCTGCTGTGCCGCAAGACAAAAATAACAACAAGAACAAAGAATTGTTGGGGGCAACCGACCGATAGTGTGTATAGTTAGCAAAAGTCGTCGATGCTGTTGTCAGGAGAGCTATTCGGTTTCCTAAATGTTATCGCACCCCCGTGATGTGGTGAGAGAAAGTGAAACAAGGATTTGGTTGTCACAGTTTCGTTTTTGAATCAAGATTGGTGGCTTTTATATCTAGTTATTTTGAACTGGTGGGAATGGATCGGTGGGTGCCGTTGTTGTTCTTGTTGTAGTTGTTTACTTTATATTGCAAAGTGAGTTCCTCGTGTCCAGAATCGGGACAACGGGCAAAGCACAAAAAAATCGAATCCCCAGGCATCGGCTGTACCAGGTACCCCTTGTTCCACACTTTCTTTGTGCATTCCACGTGGGTTTATTACACAAGTACCTTGTACCAGGTACACACTGTTCTATAATTGCACAGGTATTGGCTCCCGTTGCTTTTCACCACTACTAACTGTAAAATAAACCCATGACCCGTGACATGCCAAAGAAGAGAGAGAGAGTGTCAGTGGTCATCGAAATACTTACCAAAGCTTACTTGGGAATTCAAAAATTCCACGTCGAACGTCGATTGGGAAAACTCTAAACATGTTCTAAACAAACGAAATCAGCCGAGTGGGTATACCCCCTCTATTTAGATTTTCATGGACCGTTGCCGACCAGGCCCAAAGAAACTTCTCACTTTTTTGGATCCCGCGCGCCATTTTGTGAGAATAGACTATTATCGAATTCACGTGTCATCTGGTCTTGCCCTCCAATGGGCCCTTGATGTTGGGATGCCAATGGGGTGCCACGAGGGCACGAGGGGCAATCCACCCTTGACTGGGAATGAAAATACCAGCATCCCAGTCCTACCGGTAGTTGAAAGGTTGACATAGTTGGTCGTCGTCCTTACTACTGAATTGGCTTTGTTCCTATGCTGGAGAGGAGAGGTGGTCGAATCTCATTATTGTCCCAACAATCATGACAAGTTCAAGGGTGTATTAGTAGCAGCAACATTACCTGGTAATGAACCCTCACCGCAAAAATACCGAATACCAACGATACCGCCGGACAAGACATGGAATGGTTTCCAACGACGGGATCTAGTGACTGTTGTTCTTCTCGGTCCATCCATATTACTACTACCATTGATTGGATCATCCAAGCCCTGTCTTGGTGCTGAATATTGTGACGATGTCGATACTTCTATGAATCAATATAGTCGGAACTTGGCACGTACAATTTGAAATCGGGAATTATATTCCGAAATGTGCGAATTGGCAAGGGACCCTTGGTCATGGACTCTCCAGAAAGTACTAGGAATGGTAATGACGACAAGGTCAACCAACCGTCGTCATGCATGTGCAAGCCTTGTTACGGGATGGAACTATATTGATGGACACTCGGGATTATGACAGTCTTATTGTGTACGAATTGGGGTCCGTATTGCAAGGAATGGGTTGTGGTGTTGCCGGAGTGGTGACGCCGGGTATGGATGACGTGATATCCTCACGAGGAACACTGGCGGGAACCAATGGTGATCGAGTCGAACCCATGCGACAAGGAAAGATCCGACGCGCCGTGGTTCCAGGCGACCTTGGCTATGGACAACGAGGATTGTCCCAGTATCAAGTATGGAAATTAGGAAAGACTCCACTTCGAAAACCGGTACCTCGCAATGAAGTTATCCGGTATGAAATTGAAATTTTGCGTTGTATGGATGTTGCATTGAAAATTCCGCCACCCAACAACAACAAGAAGAATAAAGAGCCCATAGTCACGACTGCCCAAGCATGCTGTTCCGAGGAATTGTTTCCTTGCCGATAAAAAATACACAAAAAACGACTTCCATGAGCAAAGCTTGTCGGCATCCTTGAAAGTTTCGAATCAATCATCATGGATAATAGTCAACCAAATTCAGCAATGGTGGCATCCAGTCTGATGAAAATGTGGTCATGATCCTGACCAGACAGGATACGAAAGGATCATGAAAAATCACATGCATCCAAACCTGGCAGAAATGTTCCTTCTCGCTTAATTTTTGTCGCCTTCACGTCATGGCAGCAACAATCAACATGGAGATCTTAAATTGATTGGGAGAGATAGAACCCTTGTGACAATTCGAGGCTCACAGTCATGGATACATGTGATCGGAGTGGGGCCTGGGGACCTGAAGAGAATGCTTGCCTTTTATTGTACATGATATGTCTCCGTCGAGTCCAAACAAATTACCGAGGCGACTGGCCGTTCGCAGACCAGTCCAATGTCTAAACACATGGGGCTATTTTGTATCCGCCCTTGATAGATCAAAGTCGACGACCCACCTCCATCGAGGTTAATGGCATAACGGAGATTGGAATGTTGCTTTATATGTGTTGCCAGTTCGGTCAAGGATAGACCTTTATTTCGCAGACTGTAGATAACAGTGATCAAGGGGCAAAATGGAAAAAACACAAAGTGCTCATGAGGGGTCGAAATTTTGACATTGTGTACTGCTCTACCGTTTTCCCGACGAGAGAACAATTGGTATCGTACCATTTCTCACATCCATCCACAACCAAGAGAACCAAGGTTCCATCGTCCGCAACACCCACGGCAGTTCGCGCTGCTCGTGGTATTCGTCCTTGTCCCCCACCCTCATTATCATGATCTTTCGCCACCACACTTCCATTGTAGAGGAGCCAATGAAAACCCGTCACAAACGATTGAACATAATGTCCTTGAAGATTTGGATGTAAGTGATGCCACTGTGTCATGATTTCATGATAATTTCCCATTACCCATTCTTCCTGGTCCGTTATCCCAATCCCAATCCAATCCGAGGAGACATTTTGAACGAGTTTGCCATCCACTACTAATGGTCCACAGCTTGTTCCATCCGCATGATAAGGACCACCATTGACTGCGGCTACGTCACATCCAAACTGATGGGCTTGGTGTGACGGTTTCCATAGTTCATAGAGACGGCCCGAATTCGTAGTCGAAGATGGTGGTGGATTCACAACGGAGAAATGATGATTGGTATACACCCAGTGCATTTTTCGGTGTGGATATTTCGATGTGTATGCAACATTGGTAATATTGACAAAGGAGTTGGATTGGTTGTGATTGTGGTTATGCTTAGTGTCCTTGGGAATGACAACCGGTGGTAGTCGTAACGGAGTCGTCGTCACAGGAAATGACGACGACGTGTTGTTGTTTTCAGCCCAAGCCAAGGTTACTGTAATTGCTATCAACAGGACACATCGACTATGCTTTATTACCGTCAACATGTTGTTTCTATTGCCACAGCATGCTGTTCAAGGTGACTTGTTGGTAATGGACGTGATATGTTACATAGCCTTGCTTGTGGGTACCCGTTGACTGTTGCGTTCGTGCTTCCAGTCGCGGATGCAGCGGGAACTGCATGTGGTTTAGCCTGCGCGATCCCCAAGTCGGAGGTGGGGATGCCGAATCACATGCAAGTGCCGGTCGCGTGATTAGAAAATTTTCGGTGTGTGACGGGTCGGCCAGCGCCATGCACACAGACATTTCCAAATTTTTGGCCCGTCCGGATTTTTTTACTACCATCTTGGATCATCGTTCCCATTTGCTGGCTTCCGTTTCACAGCTTGACTTGCATAGACCGGTTGTGCAAACACAACCACATCCCACGTACCTCCACAGTCAGTTCTGCACCATGGTGCCACGGGCAAAATTTTCCTTGTACAAGGATTGCTCTATAATGGATTCGGACAAGACAAAGCTAACCAACCCGAGAACTAATGGTACAGATGCTGCCACCAAAACAAAGGAACAGCAGAGTGGAACCTCCAAGCCAAAGTCAAAATCAAACTCTCTGTGTTTCCTGTCCGTTCTATCAGTTCCATTTACTGCGTGGAATGAACTTGAGAATGTGATTGGTGAGTTCTGCCCCGACTGGAGCCACACGCACCGAAGTTATATCGTCCAGCATTTGATTCGGTTCCTGGAACTCAAAGTCCTCATGGAGGAGTTTGCCACCAAGAGATTATTGGCACCGACGCCACTGCTCGCTCAAGCTTGGCGTGCCCTCATCTTGGACAAGGCATTGCATACACAAGTGATTCAGGACATTCAAGACTTTCATGGTCGTCCCCATCAACCCCTTAAGTTTATGTTACAAAAGAAAGATTTGGAGTTGTGCCGTGGTGGAAACGTGGACCGCCTCGCCCGAACTCAACACCTGTTTCAGTGGTGCTACGGCGACGCGATGCTCTCGTCCGTGGAGGATATCGAAGCCGAGCTGTCAGTGACAGACACTTCGACAATCACGGATGGTTTATGGCATTTGCCCAAGTGTGGAGGTGACAACACTACGTCTAAAACGACATCCAAGAAATCTCTGCCTGCCATGTCGTTCCGGGCCATGTGCCTAGAAGCAGTCAGTGACTTGCTCTTTGCCGACGAAGGATCGCTAACTCCCACTGTTGTATTGGAGGATATCGAAGACACGATCGAGCTGGAGCCTACCGAGGTTGACTACGATTCGCTATTTACAATGGAGTTTCTAAACACACGACACATCCTCTGCCGCGGAGGTAGTGGGAATAACTGTGCATCACCGTCTGGACTCCCCGTTTTCTCATGGTGATGGAAGCATTCTATTACCCGATTCACTGGTTGGTTACGTTCCATGCCGGCTAACTGACCGTGAAAATGCACAGCCAAACCCCTTGCCGCCCGCCACTAAAAATTGTGAATACCCCATACATTTCACATTACTACTGTCACCCTGAAAAAAGAGGCCAATATTCCCGCAGTGGTAACGACAGCTTGTCGTCGTGTCCCTACATTCTCTTTGGATTTCTTTGATAATATCCATGTGACTAATAGCAAAAAACTTTCAAGAAGTAAAACAATCTTTCGTAATAGAAGAATTTCATTGTCCCCCCTCGTTTCAAACGGGTGCCACAGGTTTGAGACGTTGATTGGAATGGCTTTCTCCATGTGATATAGGAAGACGGCTTTCCAACGACGACTGTTGGAGTGTTACTTAGATGGAAGCGACGTTGCGACGGCATGCGTTCGACTAAGGAAGAAAGGCGCGCCGTAACAAGTTTTTTGGCGAATGTGCTGCTCGCGGAGATGGAATCGCGGCGCCAATTGGATGCCGTGAAGTTGCCGCGTTTAATTTCACGGTCAACCCATATTTCCGCGCGAATACCGTCAACCATGAATTCGCATCACTCTTGGTATCTACTTGCTATAAAGTGCCTGGTACGTACCAGTTTCATGGAAAGATCACAAACGCCATCCACCGCCTGTACGGACATGCGTGGAAGACATTAAAGCTCCGTCATTGTTTGTGACTTGTTCCCTGTACAACCTCTTTTCCAGTGATCACTTCACAATCAGGTTGACTAAACTCTATTCAACACGCCATCTTTCACTTTGTTGTGCGCCCCTAATCCAAGAAGAAAGATGGTTTCGATTCGCAAGGCCAAGCAAGGGTTCCAGCTACGCAATCCGCGTTTGCAATCACAAAGTGAAAAGGAAAAATTAGGACTATTGGTGGCAGGCTTGTGCATTGTTGTTTTGTTTATTGTGTATACATCTACAACTGGCGGTAGCAGCAGTGACCCTGCACCTCAAGGTATGGCCAACCAACCACTACGATACCGAAAACCTCATCCGGAACTCGATCTCGATGAGCCAGATAACAAACGGTCCAGGAAAAAGGCGAACGACGCCATTAATGCCATGGCGTTGGATGTTTTGGAAACACTCGACTGCGAAAAGCTCTTTGAAAAAGTAACAAAGCAAGAGAAGCCTGACTACCAGGCCAACAACAACAACAACTTTGGGGCAGGAAATGGAAAAGCAGTAGAACACCGTCGTCGACGACTGGATGAGAATCGGCAACATGGGGATGACGGTGGATTTCAAAATATCCCCGATCGCGCAGATGCTGCTGCTGCCGACAAGACCAAAGACGATGATGTTAATAAGGATGGTGAGGAAGAGATCAAATGGGGAAGAGAAGCCAAGGGTAACGCGGGCGCCGATATGATGATGGGAATGGATGACGTTCCTGGTGGCATGATGAATCAATATGACGATCGTTTCGACCAGTTTCTTGGTTATGCCAGCCTCACGGCCCAACATCTTCTTTGCTTGGCGGCCATGCCAGATCCTCCAAAGGAAATTGTTTCTCGATTTTCCTGTGCCGCCACGTCGGGTGCCAAACGCCGCACCTTGTTGGAATTTTGGACTTCGGCACGGGCTCAAATCTCGGACACGGAACTCCTCAAAAAGGTACTCAACTTGGCTCAAGAAAAGAAATCACAAAAAATCTTGGAAAAGGACTACGACTTGTGGGCCCCATTGGGTGATTCTGGTGTTACTTACATGGTCAATACCTTGAACAATGACCTCAACGAGACATTGAAATCTCTTGAACCATCCTTGGGTGCTGGAAAGCTCTTTGTGGATGTTGGATCCGGAATGGGATTGACAACTTTGGCCGTGGCTCAACTCTATCCAGATACCAAAATTGTCAGCATTGAACCCGCATCCCCCAATTGGCTTTTGCAACAACTTAATTTACGATGCAACCTTGACAAGCCGGAACTTGCGAAAATTAAAGTGGTCTTGGCAGGAGTTGGTCCTAATACAGACGCTGAAGATAATATGATGGCCAAACTCATGTGGAGGCCCACCTCTACCACATCGACTCGTGCCTGGACTCCAGCAGAAGAATTCGGATCGGAAGATTTTGAGTTGCTGGTCCGACTACGCCGGTTGCGCAGCATTTTGGCAGAAGCCGATTTCTACATTACCAGCATCAATGGGGCAACTCCCAACATGATGGATGTGCTGAATCTGGACTGTCAAGGCTGCGAGTACAATCTCGTTCCGGCCTTGACCGACGAGGAGTTTGATGCCATCCCCAACGTGATGGGTAATGTCCACTGGGGATATATTCCACTGTCCAAGTTGCCGAGTAGTGAACGGGGGAAACAAACGCATGGACGTTTGTGCCAACATGAAACCATCGCCAAGACTACCAAGGAATGCTGTGCCTTTTTGAATACTCCTGTGAAATCCAGCGTGCCAGGGGAAGTCTTGTACCGGGACAACAATCGACCAGAAGTCGTCACCGTCTCGGATGTCATTCAAGATGGCATGTGTAGTGATTTCGAGACATGGTCGGTGGACCATTATATGAATACCATCAAGGATGACTGGGGATGGTTTGAGTTGAGTAGTCAAGCACACTAATAAGAACGAACTGATGATTTGCAAGATCACGTTCCTGATGATTCAAGCCAGTTAATTCTGGTACACTCTTACAATTATTAGAAATTAATCAATTTACCCTCACAATCCATCATGGTTATTAGATGACTTGTTCTACATGATCCTTCATTTCATTCCGCTCTGTGCTCGCGTTGGGTCCAATCGTTTTTTCAAGAACTGGTGGTCCTACATGGTATCGCTTGACATCCATGCCAAAACGATCCACGACCGGATGGATCGAGATCTCATTCTAACGAATAGCGGAGGAAACAACAACACAAGAATATATCCATCTGGCCGAGTCGCAACGCGAATGACAAAGCGAAGAGAACAAAGACATCAATCACATCGTCCCTATACGCGGTTCGTTCCTTCTACCTAAAAGTAAGTTGCGTGCTTTTTTCATCATGTACCTGGTACCGAATGTGCAAGGGTACCAGGTAGGTAATTTACAAGGAAGAGGTACGTAGTTGCTTCTCCAGTAATCTTTCCAGTGTATGGAATGCGACATTAAATCGGGCGAGGCGATAATTGTTGATTGCGCCAGCTGTGACTTGTTCCAAGGAATAGGCACTTTGGGGATCGAAGATGTTCGATGTTCTTTGTTTGGTGATTGCCTGTTGGCGGAATGACACTGAATTCGGTTATGTCCTCGCCGGCTACGAATGATCTACTCACGGCTGAAACGCGCGGAGAAACGTCCTTCTTTCCTTGAGCAAGTATATATACAACGATTCCTGCTCAGCCTAAATAACACCGGAGACCACGTCAGTACTCCAGATAGAGGAATCCGCAACTTCCCCTGCATGCGAATGTCGGTTCGCCTTGAACTATCCTTTTTTGAAACTGTGGAACTCACTTTTTTCCAGAATCGCTCGGCCTTCACAAGTTACGTCCGACAAACACCAAGAAGCATAATTTTTCAATAATGGGATCTGATATCTGTAAAGACGTAGAAGCAATTGTTGTCTCGATTGACGACCATGACAGAAAGCAATGCATTCGACAGGAACTCCTTTGTTTACTATCGTCTCTTGACCTGAAATTCGCTACAGCCATGAATCACGCGGAAGAGGAGGATACTCACACAAATCAAAGTGCTTCATTTGGTCTAAGACGACAATCGGTGTCTCCTCTTTCAAATGGAAGGGATGGGAAGATCGAAACGGAACAACGAAAGAAGAAGAAGAAAAAAGAATGTATCGTCGTCGTCGTCGTCGAGGAGGGGGACCGCGACCATCATGATGACCATAGTTTCCGTTCGTTGGATTCGAATAAGGTTCGATGCAGGATGAAGCGTGTCAACCGAGGCTAACTAAGCCGGCCGAGGATCTTGCACAAATTACCAACAATGTGACAGTTCAAATCATGCGGTCCAGACTGAAGGGTTGCAGGAGCACCGGCTTCTTGGTGCCTACATGTGGCCCATCATCTCCGCATATTGTTCGAACGTTTTCGAAATTTTTGTCCTCCTTCTAGCGAGTGACTACATATTAAGCACGCCCGCCATGTACCTAGCAGCAAGAATTCTTCCTGTAAATCATGACTAGGCTATCTAAAAACGAAATTCAATTATTTTGGGGGTCTAGTATGGTCTATCATGTGTACATTCACTCTGGATTCCTTCATGCATTGGATTCAAAAGATCAAACGCTATTCGTAAACGTGATGATACTTTAACCCTGTTCCAGTATTGAACAACACTACCACCTCTTCCGACTTGATCCATCCTTGTTCCAGCAAATGAACTTGCGCAGCCAAGCAGGCGGCTCCTTCTGGTGCTGGAAATATTCCTGTAGTGCGACCCATAAATTGCGTGTACTTGATCATATCAGCATCCTCTACTGCAACTGCCGTACCACCACTTTCACGTAATGCACGTAGTATCAAAAAGTCACCGACAGCCACTGGCACTCGCAGTCCGTCTGCTATCGTTTTGGCGCCCTCCCATAGTTTAGCATGGTCGGTCCCCTCTTCAAAAGCTCTGATGATAGGAGCACATCCTGTGCTTTGCACACTGACCATTCGTGGTCTTTTTGAACCGATCAATCCCATTTCTTCCAGCTCTTGAAATGCTTTCCACATACCTACCAAGCCAGTGCCTCCTCCAGTTGGGTAGATAATCACATCTGGCAATACCCAATTGAACTGTTCCGCGAGTTCATAGCCCATAGTCTTTTTTCCTTCGAGACGATATGGTTCCTTGAGAGTACTGACATCAAACCATCCATACTTTTCGACTCCCTCTTTGGCTTTGGCTCCGCAATCATTGATCAATCCGTCCACCAACGTTACAGTCGCCCCTAATTGTCGGCATTCCGTTTGAAAGCACGCTGGAACATCTTTGGGCATAAAGACATGTGCGGGTATTCCCGCATGGGCAGCATAGGCACTCATCGCGCCGGCGGCATTCCCTGCGCTGGGAATCGAAAGTTCCTTGGCACCCAATTCAAAGGCTCGGCTGACGGCTACAGACAAACCCCGTGCTTTGAAACTTCCCGTGGCATTACCAGACTCGTCTTTTACATACGTATTGGGACAGTTGATTTCGGAACCCAGTCGTCGAGCATGATGAAGGGGGGTCCAACCTTCCCCGAGACTGAGCATTGCATCTCTTGTGCGAATGGGAAGAACTTCCTCGTACCTCCACAACGTAGGGACTCTGGATTTTAGTGCATCCGCAGTCAAAGTTTCCTTGGCTTTTTGTAAATTGTAGCGAGCCAACAAGGGCCGTTGACAATCACTGCACATGTTGATCAATTGATCTGCTTCGTAATGCTTTCCACACATGGCACATTCCAAGTGGGTAAATGTAGTAAGAGTTGTAGACATTTGTCAGTCACAGTTTCCGGTGGTCTCTAATGGGAAAGTTGTTGTCGTCAAAAGTTTTAGATTGTGGGCGATGGAATTGACTTCGACCTTCAATTCGACCAGGAGTACATGACATTGCGAAGGCAAAAGTCACAAGGTTCTTGACGACGATGGTTCTCATCTTGTCAGTCGTTGATCCATGTTGACTCGTCCGACTACGGGTTAGTTCTCCCCATTAGCTTCAGCAACACGTAATGAGTAATGAATGATAGTGAAAATGAAACTAGTCTTTTTTGTTTTTTAATAAAATGAATTATGTTGGCATCTTGATTCATACTTGGGAATTTGGGGGTACTGCTGCGGTGCCAACTAGCTTAAGGACCAATGCGCTTCATTGTGAAATGGACTATTATTTTGATTGTTGCCTCCTTGTTTGCCTGCTGTTGTGCACAATCCACCTCTTCAAGTTGGATGTACGTAGTGGCTCGTGTCTTGTTGCCATTCACATTTTCGCTTCAAAATTTTACTTGTCGGTCTTGCTTCAAAATATAAAGTTGGATTTTCTACACAAGTGAATATAAATGATTGTTGTTGTCACCCATCGTCCATGTGGGATTACCCTTCGGTAGGGCTGCTCTCTTCGGCCTCTGCTTTTGGTGCCTCTTCGTTTGGTGTCTCTTCAGCGACAGGTTCTTCTGACTTCTTTTTTCCACCAAAATCAGGAAGCCAAGAAGGTTTTTCCAGCCCAAGATCTTTCAGGAATCCAAACGAAAGTGCCTGCGTCCTTTTTGCAACCCTTTGGTCACAAACTTTGCCCGGAACAAATGCATGGGCCATTACTAGGAGCAGCACTGTGGCGAGGAAGATGCGAAAGGAGGACATACTAACTCAAATTTTGCAGGACAACAATGCCAAGTGATTGTTGTTGCAGAAGTGGAACAATCTTTATACTCGTATTTCGTAGTACCGGTAGTAGTAGTCGTAGCAGTGTTGGATCGGTATCTTCGAAAAGTTGACTGATGACTTCCAAAAGATACGAAACCCTATTGAAACGTTCCTGCGTGACGTATGAATGCGAAATAATTTGATGAAAATCTTCCGTCCTCAACATAGCAAATAGACTGCCTAGAAGACGTACCTGGATGTACGTGTCGTGGCAAGTTTGCTGGAAAGGTAAATTGGCGGGCGTTTTTTTCCCCCACGGAACGTTCGCCATCGCGTCTAGGAATTCCATGGAGAGCGAATGACAATGAGAATTCTTGGCTTCATGATTGCTGACTATGCATGGAGATGTTTCGGATATCTCCTCGATCTCACAAGTCTACCTGCAACCATCTGCCGGTGACCACATTGTCGACAATTTGATGGTTGGGAGCACAGCGTCACCACCATTGGAATTGCCCATGTTGCAGGAAGCAGCCATACGGACCGAATGCAGCCATGTGCACGGCCGATGAAAACATAACGCGATGCAAACAGATTTTCTTACCAGTTTTAGCACAAAAAGACCCAGGCAAGGGAGAGACGTCGAATCCTGCCCTTACGAGAAATTTCGGTTTCACTGGACGCATCCTCATGATTGCTACGACGACACGACCAGGGGGAGAGGAGTTCGAACGAACAAGTAGTAGGGTCGCGCCGCGAAGCAGCCTTGACTTAGTTGGTCGCATGCATCGGTTATGTTGGACATCAATGGCTGCCACTAGATGCTATCAGCAGCTCCATATCTACTAGCTATTTGAGGCCAGATTGACAAAATGTTTCAATAGCTTAGTAAGTGGTGCCTGCTCCAGTATGCAGCCAAGTGCATTCGCATTGTCCAAAAAATCTGCTCAACACTTGACTATCACTATCAACAGGCATCACTCCTTCATCACGTTGTGATTGGGTACTGCACGCCACTACGAACGACATCGGTACTTTATTGACTGACATCTCGGCGCGCCACCACCACCACCACTACCATTCATCATCTTGCTGGAATTCCTTGCCTAACGCGACCACAGAAGCAGCCAGCCGCGACCGCTTAAGCTATTTCTCTATCGAGTATTGTGACCTGTTTGGCTTGCACCGAAGGTCAAGATTATTTCATCGATGATATCATTGGAATGCATCGTTGAATCTTCGTTACGCCTGGTCGTACTCCTTTGCGGACTGCGTCGATGGTCCTCCTCATGAGTACTACCCCCCGTTTCTTCAAAACGAGAAATCATTTCTTGTCGTACATCCCCTTCTCGGGACGAAAGCGTTGAATCGAATGTACTATGTGGATCGTGTCCTGAATCACGTCCGACAACGCGTCTACTCAGTTGCAAAGAAGGATCGAACGGTGCGCTTGCGAAGGAGCCATCGGCTCCATGACGCTGAGGTAGCATCGAAAATGCTGCCCATCCAGGGGACGATAACAACGCAAGACGCTGCTCAGACACTTCTTCATGGCATTCAATGTCTGGTTGGCCAAGTAATGCAATTTCTGAAAGGACCGATGTCGTACTTTGTGACTCGTTCAATTTCGATTCTTGAAAGAACGAATGGCTGGTGGATCGAGATGACTTTTCCAAGCTCGTTCCAGCAAGCAGTTCCCTCCGTGGTTGTTGCGAGGGGAGTTGAGGATGGTCAGTTTGGGCATGATTGACCGACGACAAGGTAGGAATGGAGGGAGGAGGATGATGCTGTCCTTGACTAAGTTTCACTGTTCGCGCGTCTTTGGAAGGTGCACCAGTCGATAAGTCAACTGCTTCCTTATCAGCTGGTTCATCTCCAGGAATTGATCGTCGGCTTCTCACAATCAAATGACAGAGCCTAGGATTACCTCTTATGAAATACAAGTGGGAATATGCGCCTGGTGTGTCGAGCACGAGACAACCGGTATTGCCGTTTTGCGTGCATGAGAGACGAGATACGAAAACAAGGACCTGGCTGACAAACACAAATGCGGATCATCTTGTTCTTACCTGCATTCGGACCAGATTCCGTGCGTTGGAAATTGTATAGGTTGAGTTGCCTCTGCGATTTAATTCAGAGCAAGGATTGTTGGTGAGGGAACAAAAGGAACAACAATGGCTACTGTGCTCGTCAACAAGAACCCTGTCCCTACTACCCCATACATCAAGAACTACATACCTGAAACGACTTGTACTGGGTTTGCGAAAAGTATCGTGGTAGCACTTGCTTTGCAAAGTTTTCACGATTGTGTATCTTGAAAGCCATTCCATCGTGGACCCAAGAAACGTCGGAATCAAAGCCTTGCTTAGTTGCATCCTCCAACATGGTGTGTAGTTTGAACGGAAAGGCGTGGACCTTCCCTTGGTATTGTATATTGTTGGTTGCTGGCGGCGGGACATGGGACCCCCCTTGTCTACGTCCTTTGTTAGCGGGATGGATGCCTTCGGAATGGATTTGACTACCGGCACTGCTAATTCTAGCCGACCTTGCACTTACAGCAGCCGAACCCGGGCGACTTTGCGACGTACTAGGACTACCCTGTGGGCTTGTCACGTCAATACCTCCCGGTACTTGTTGCTGGTCAGCTGGATCCTCTTCGCACTCGCGTTCTTTTCGTTTTGTTGAACGTTCCCTTGGTAGTTTCCCTGTCGTCTGATCCATCAAATCTCGATTGGGCACGGGTTCTTTCCACAAGCGTTCACAGCCAGTGATCCATTCACCACGGTCTATTTTTCCTCTTCCCTGGGTCGAAATGTGAAATGCGAAGGATGTGGCTATCACCATGGATGCGGGAGCTTTTTGTGGTATTGGTACGACTTCTTCGTTGCGTCTTTGTGGCTGCCTTTTGGTTATCACCCTTGGTTGCTAGTAATTGCCCCTCTTGGGTATCAAGATTCAACAAAAAGCACGAGATATATTAGGATTTATTCGAAATATGGAAACAACGGGGAATTTTAACAACAACTGACGAGATAAAGAATCAATCGTGCTGGCGATTCGAATGGTAGAAGTAAGAGAAACTCCAAGATTTATTGTTCAATTGCCCTCATCAACGACGTTGTCCTGGTCAATGGGATTCAGTGATATGCCTGAAGTCCGTCCGACCACACGGAAAGTATACTAAGAAAAACCCTAGGCCTACGGAGATTTATGGTTTGCGCTTCACTTCTCTTTCGAACGCTCAGCGAACGTGTACAATCGACAGGCAATTGTGCGGCGAATCAAGTTAATAAAATCAAGTGCAATCGACTGTGGGACCATGATGATGATGTCAAACAGTCAATCCAATTTATATTGATTAATGCGCTACTCGCTTCTGCCCTGGTTCCTCGCATTCCCCACTTTTCATTCCAACAGCCTTTCGTTTGGGTCCCCAATTTTTTTGTGGATTTTGTGGGAATCGTTTGATACTGGCTTTCTCCTGATTCTTTTGTAGCATGGACTCTGGAATGGTAAAATCCACTGGTATGGTCGGTGTAATGTTCATAATTTTGACCCCAGCACTCTCTTCTGACAATTCTTTCTTGGGTGGATTTTCTTTTGCCCAAGCTCTAAGGACATCCCATACTATGTGGGGTGGTGCATTCGTTTTGAGAGCTTCTGGTTCTTTGTGAAATCCACTTACTTGGTATCCGGCATTGACCAATGCAGCCTTGGCCTTTTGAAGTGGAGGGCAACTGCATGATAGAACACGTGACAAGTCAGGAACTGTGTAATAGAGCGGTGTATCGAGTTCCTCCGAGACTGTCGTTAGTAGCCCCAAAAGCCGTTTGCGAGTGGCAATCCATTCCATCTTGGGTGATGACCCCGTCTCGTGATTGAGGCGCTCCAAAGCCTTTTGTACAATTTCTTGATCGTGCAGTGGTCCAAGCCACATGGGACCACCAATTTTGAAATTGGCTCCCGTTTGAGGACATGAGGATGGATCTAATCGACTTGATTGATACACATTTCCATTCTTTCCACCCATTTGACCATGGGGTAATGTAACAAAGGTAGGACATTGGGTAGACTGGTAGACATGACCAATTTGAAGGGACAAGTCATTGACTCCTCGTTTGTCATTATGAATTTCGACAAAGACTCGTACATAAAAGGCCATTCCAACACTTAATATAGGTCGAATACTTCGTCCATAGCGAGCGGCCGAGACGGCAATGGTATGCAACAGAATTCGGAGTGCCAATTCTTGTAGATAGGTTGCGGATTGAATGGGCAATGCAGCATAGCGACCATAGGCTGTTTCTGGATGGGACCCTCCCAAGGCTGCCATGTCGGTACATGTCACACACAATAATCCTCCACTTTCGACGGCCTGTACCGCTCCGTCTAAAAAGGGTGCCGCACTACCATAGGGATCCAGATCAATAACATCCCACATGGGTTGTTGTTTCTGTTGGGTGGGGGTAAGATTAATGGCTTGTTGTGGTACTCGTGACATGTAGAGTTCATGAGTGGCATCTCCATGATTGACACAGATGCCATAGTCTCGGGTGTTATTGGATTCGAGGAGTACCGAATCCAAGCCATTGCGATGAAGATTATCCTTGGCTCTTTCGACAGCCGCCAATTCTAAATCATTAATGGTAACGTGCTTGACACCCGGAATTTCGTTCCAATATCGAACCGATCGTAAGCCTGATGCTGCCAAGGCTTCCAAAATTGTAATTCCATCGGTTGTTGTTGTTGTTGTTGTCGTAGTAGTATTAGTAGTAGTTGAAGACTCTTGTTGTTGGTCTTGTTGTTGTTGCGTCACAAGTTGTTGGGGATCCAAGGAAGCTTCATATTCTTGAAGTTTTATTTCCAGCCCCTCTTTGGCAAGATTTTGTTGATGTAATTCTTTTCTCTTGAGTTTGATGGCCCGTCGCATTGCTCTTCGTTCGGCATACAAGGTAATCATCAATACACTTAAATCCCGATTTTGTACTTGGACTGGATTATAAAATACTGTCGATTCTTGATTGGCTGGAAAGGTCATGGTAGCCGATCCTTCCGTAATGGTAGTAGTAGTAGTGCTGGTGCTGGTCGTTGCTGCTGCTGATGGTGAGGTCATGGTGCGAAAGATTTGGGGAATCACGCGCAAAGGAAAGAATGATGGCGCTACCCGTTGGGAAGCAAATAGTCGTAACGATGCAATGATGATGCTGAGTACAATATAAAAATAAGAGAACCTGAATGAGGAGACTCTCTGTACTTGGTAGTTGTCGAATCCTAGTGTTGGATATTTGACGGTGTGAGGGACGTGATATGATGACAGAGTGGAGTGGTGCATGATTTTTTCTGGTGGTTTCCCAGCCCCGTCTGACCTCCGTACCGATGGTCAACTATACATATAGCCCGGACGTGTCGACGTTGCCCATCACAGGGCTACCTGGTACGTGTACTGGTACGTACCTACCTGGTACCAGGTACACGTCACTCTCTTCGACCATCCAAATTCCCCCTGCCGTTGAGTGAAACGCGAGTGAAAGGGGCCGATATTTTCAAATGGGGATCTGGACCTGCACGCGACAAAGCATTGGATGTTAGCTCCTCCCTATTTAAGCCAAGATGCGCATGTAACCATCCGGCCGGCGCTTGCAAGTGTGTGCGTTGGTCCAAAGTTCGGCGACACGTCGAGGTTCCGGATCTCTACGGTACCACTCGTACTCGTCCTGTACCAGCACGTCTGCACGAATAGAACTGTTCGCAGTAGCAGTACCGGTAGTCCCCGCACAAAAAACGTTTCGAAATTATCCTAGACAACACTACTACCGCTTGATACGGGGCAATTACGAAATACCTGTATTTTTTCGCGGTCCAATAAATTCCACTTCTTCTCAATCACAACTGTAGTCCACCATGGCCGTTTCTACCACCACCATTGGTATGCGATTGGACGCATTGTTGAATGAGGTCGACAATCTGAGTAGTACACAACTGTATGGATTAATTGTGGCGGCAACCGTGGCTCTCTGTGTCCTGTTGCTCGGCACAGGGTCCGGCTCTGGCACAGAATGGTCATTGATGAAGCCGCCAACGCCCACTGCCACACCCGGAAGACAACCCCGTTGGCACATTTTCAAATATGTCAATGTCGTGGCAAGTCTGTTGTTTGTGGGAAGTGTCGCCGAGTTTGGACTACATGCCACTTACTACATGGAACATGGTTTGGTTACCTTTTTGATTGGTTGGAGTTTGTTCCTTTGTTACTTTTTTGGATTCTTTGGTGTGTCATTGATATACAATGATCTGCCAAGGGACACGGTGGAATTGGAAGCGTAAGTTCCATTCTTGTGCCAATGACATGTGATGCGTGTGGTCCGATGAGTTTGTACCACATTTTGCTCATGCTCACATGCCCATGCCCATTTCTTCACGTACGTGTATTGCCAACTACCAACGTTTGTGTGGTGCAGTGTGCCTGCCAGTACCAAAAAGGTTCATCCCCCCGCGGCTTGTGCACCGGTATGCAGTGACCCCAAGTCATTTCGTAATAAATCGAGTACTAGTCTACCATCCAACCTGAAAGAACTCCCCAACAACGATGTTGCGCAGTTGGTTCTTTCCAATGAACTCAAGGATCATGAATTGGAAAAGAAATTGGATCCTCATCGTGCCGTCGAAGTACGCCGTATTGTTGCCACGGCCAAACTTCGATCGGCATTGGGACAACCAGACGCGGATCCACTGGAACATTTACCCAGTCAACCATCTCTGGATTATTCTCGGGTCCATGGTGCCAATTGTGAAATTGTGGTTGGTTATGTTCCCCTTCCGGTGGGCCTAGTGGGTCCATTGACCCTCAACAATGCCACTTATTATATTCCCATGGCAACTACTGAAGGATGTTTGGTAGCATCTACCAATCGTGGTGCGAAGGCCATTACTCAGGGTGGTGGTGCCCATGCTCGAGTGTTGCGAGATGGCATTACCCGTGCCCCCTGTGTCCGCATGGACTCGGCCATGGAGGCCGCCGATTTGAAACTATGGTGTGAGGAACCAGCCAATTTTCTCCAACTCAAGGCGGCCTTTGAATCCACCACGTCGTTTGGAAAACTCAATTCTTGCAATCCCACTGTTGCCGGAAAGAATGTCTATCTACGATTGGTTTGCTTTAGTGGAGATGCCATGGGAATGAACATGGTTAGTAAAGGGTCTTTGGCTGTGATTGAATTGTTGCAACGAGAATTTCCCAGTCTCCAATTGGTGGCACTCAGTGGGAACATGTGTACCGACAAAAAGGCGGCTGCCACTAATTGGTTGGAAGGTCGAGGCAAGTCGGTCGTGGTGGAAGCTACCATTCCCAAGGCTGTCGTCGAATCGACATTGAAAACAACCGTACAAGCCATGGTCCATACCAATCTTCACAAGAACTTGATTGGATCCGCCATGGCTGGCGCTTTGGGCGGGTTCAATGCTCATGCCTCCAATATCGTTACGGCTGTTTTCTTGGCCACGGGTCAAGATCCGGCCCAAAATGTGGAATCGTCCAATTGCATTACACTATTGGAAGAAACCTCTCAAGGAGATTTATGGATATCTTGTACCATGCCCAGTTTAGAAGTTGGCACGGTAGGTGGTGGAACCAGTCTCGAGGCTCAAGCAGCCTGTTTACAAGCCGTTGGGTGCAAGGGAGGAGGACAAACTCCTGGTGAAAATGCCAAGAAGCTGGCCACTATCGTGGCGGCCGCTACCATGGCCGGTGAATTATCCCTCTTGGCCGCTCTTGCTGCCAATACCTTGGTACAAGCCCACATGACACATAATCGCAAAAAGTAAAAAAACACCACACACACAAGTCCCCAAGAAGGCCTCTCTGCTACTCCTACTACCACGAATGAAATATATATGTATATTGCCAATCTTTTTGTTGTCTGTTGTGTGTACCAATATTGACAGTGTTGAATGTGATTGATAAGTCCATTAATTCTCATTTTAGAAACTTGGATTGCAACAAATGGGAATCATTCCAAAACATTGTTATCCCTACTTTCCGGCCCTTCTTGGTACCGTAGGAAGTTCACTATCAGCTCTCAGCAGCATATCTATGGGTAGAAGTTTCAACGTTTACAGTTAGTTAGCGTCAATGGAAACAAGTCAAGCGGGCCCTTGCTGAATGCCGGACGTGACATGTGTGAAGCCTTCCGATGGCTCTTGGGCAACTTGGTCCTCATGGTGGCAAATACTACTATCGGTAACAATGAGAAAAACAAGCGGCAAACTCTCTCGCTCGCTTGATCGGTTGATCCCCACTAATGAAAACAATTGGCTCAAAGATTCCACCAATCGTGTTCTACAAGACCTTGTTGCTCCTCAGCAGTACACTGACAACACCATGTACCACGTTAGTACGAGATAAGCCAAGCGCATGTCGAAAATCCTGATGGTTGTTGGGATGATCAGACCCACGCTGATACTGTCCTCCTCGTCGTGGTGGTACTCCGCGTCAAGAAACTCTTGTTCCCACGACAGCAAGTTCTTGTTGCACGAAGATGGGCGAGGTAAAACTAACTGTAAAGATCCTCATGGGTAGGGGCTAATGATTTCGCTGTGTGGCGCGGTCGTGATCAAGAAGGTAGAAAAGGTTCTCCCCATCGGCCGCTCAATCATCATCATGGATCCAGCCAGCATGCTTCACGACCAACAACTTGATCATCATGGCATGGTCTCACCAACATTGGCTGCATTTCTTACTCGCTCTCAACCCCCACAAAGAAGAACAGTTGCCACTGGTGGTTCGTAATCCAATTCTAGCCACTCCTAGTAGCCAGTGGGACGAGGAGTGGTGGTGGCAAGTCCTAATCCTCATTGGTGTTGCTAGCTAGACGAACCACCAGCAAAATTCTACCGGTAGTCGCCTTCTCCTAAAAGAAGTCAACAGGCGGCCGGGGCCGGGGATCTTACTTGGCTGGTTTCCATAGAGTATCATCATAGTTCTTGTTTTCCAAGGCCATACGTCAGTCGTCGGTGTGAGAGCAAACAACTTCCGGTACTTGTGTCATATGCAGGCTACGGTTGTGTACGTAATTTTTACGGGGGGAATTCTGTGACTATGTAATAGTGACACTAAGTACCATGCGTAATACTTTTGTGTTCTCTGGTTGAACACAAGGTCATTGGTCCATTCCTCCCCATCTCAAAATATGAGCTCCACCTATTTTACATTCCAGCCCGTATATCCGAAAAATAAACAAGTTTGCACACACATTTATAACCAGCACGCAACGGATATCGAATTAATTATGGCGTACCTGGGATCACGGAAAAACCGTTAGGTTATTGTGCGAAGAAATTTGTTATGATGAATTCCAAGGCGAACCCATCTCCACACATGCCCTCGGACCACGGAGTTTCATCCGTTTTGCATTGGTGTCAACTGAAGTTGACACCTTTCAAATGTAACTATGGAGACTGGGATAAAATTTTATGCTCACTGTCACTTAAACCACTGTGGATCTCTGGTACCTGTACTCCAACGCAGATGCCCTGGAACAATTATTCGGCGAGGTTCATATAAAGATCGCGCAGGGCTTTGTTCCTACTCGATAGTGGACAAAATACGGCCTCTCACTCGCTCATTTTTTTTGCTTGTGAAGTGATTGAGATATACCCGAGCAACATGAAACTATCCATCGCTCTGTTTCTTTTGTCCAACTCTTTGTTGTGCAGTCAAGTTGTAGCAGAAGGAAACCATGCTGCGTCAGTCCTTCTTGAATCCTCCTCGAACAAGGAGCAACAAGATGGACCAGCCGCGACAAAGAAACTCCTCCAAGACTTTATGCTGATCGACGAGGAAGAAGATTACGCAGTCCCTGCTCTTGCAACTGCTCCGAAAGGGGTTAACACCAGACGATTGGTGAAAGGAGAAAAGAAGGCCAAGAAGGATGATTCTCCAGATCCTGTCAGGCGATTGAAAGGAGAAAAGAAAGCCAAGAAGGATGATTCTCCAGATCCTGTCAGGCGATTGAAAGGAGAAAAGAAGGCCAAGAAGGATGATGCACACAAGGTACCAGGCAATTGAAAGGAGAAAAGAAAGCCAAGAAGGATGATGCTCACAAGGTACCAGACAATTGAAAGGAGAAAAGAAAGAGGCCAAGAAGGATGATGCTCCACAAGGTACCAGACAATTGAAAGGAGACAAGAAGGCCAAAAAAGATGATGCTCCACAAGGTACCACCAGGCAATTGAAAGGAGAAAAGGAGGCCAACAAGGCCAAGAAGGCTAAGGATAGTGATGGAGGATGTGGGCGCAGGCAGTTGAAAGGAGAAAAAGGAGAGGGCAACAAGGAGGGCAAGAAGGCTAATAAGGATGCTTCAGGAGGTACCAGGCAATTGGACGTTGCCCAGGCAGCAAATGGCAATAAACAAGTACGAGGCAGGATGTTGCTGTGTTAATCAGTATGTATAATCGCATGGACTTCGTTTTGCCTTCCCCCC
>SWEM01000451.1:0-25760 GCA_019593585.1 Nitzschia palea | reverse complement strand
CGAGGATGACGATTGTGATGAGGATCACACGAGGTCTCCAAAGGATGTTCAAGATGAGCAGGCAATTCTTGTGAAAGATATTGTCTTCAAGAACCGACTGAAACATCAACAGATGTTAAAAATATTACGAGAAAAGATTACAGAGATCAGAGCTCTGGAAGCCTCCAATGCAAAAAGAGATGACATCAAAAAAGCTTTGTCAAGTGCCAAAAAAAGCCTGTGTGTGTTTGACGATGACTTGGTGGAAGAAGAACGGGAACCGTTACAAAGACCCTTGGCAAAGAAGAGGCGTAAATCTATTGAAAACAAGAGCAGAAACTCGGACAAAAAATTGGACTTTTTTGGCAAAGCTTGCATTGCATTGCAAGCAGAGGAAGAGGCCGGATACAGGAGAGCATGGGAAAATACATACAAAGATTTGAAAAACAATTACATCGAGGAGTTGTCTGATGCCAATGAGAATGAAACCCTTGAGAACCCGATCCATCTGCTCAAGCAAAGTACTTTGCTAACAAATCTGAAAAATTGTCGGGTGTGGAGGAAAGCTGCGGCAATTGATATCACAAACATGGCTGCAATCTAAGTGCACGGCAATTCTCCTATGGATCTAAATTAATCAAATAGAGTGCGTTGCATTTGGCTAACAAATTGAAAATTTGGGAGTGATCTGTGAATACAATCGTAGTTTAGAGGGTACACCAGTAAATGTATAAATTGTTCCTTTGATCGGAAAATCACCAGTTGATTTCCTAACACGCTAGATGATTTGTAAGTTGAGACAAGGCAAGATGAATCACAATATGATTTTAAAACACGGTGGGGCAATCCGAAATTAACAGATCAGGTGATAAATTATCTGGACGATTTCCAAATTTTGGGTTGATTGTGGGAATCGAGGGGGGAATGCCATACCGGAACACAGAATTCTCCATTTGTAATTTGAATCTTTCGATTTTGTTTGTACCAGCAAATTATGATTGGATTCAAAATTTTATGAATAATTCGATTTCGGTTATTAGAGCCCGGAGACGATTAATAGTCTTTTTCAATTTTGAATTCCTGGTCTCCGATGTACACAACAATCAAACAACACCAATCACCAACAACAAGAGTGGAGGCTGATTGTTGATTCCGGTCAATGAGCATGCACAACAACATGGACTCCGGTCGGCAAGGAAGAAAATTCGCAATGGTGAATCGGGGTGCCTACGACTAACCGTAATCTTGACCGAGAGACAAACAAGACACGTCTAAGATGTCTGTTTCAAGATTTCACACTTAAAGAGTCCCCCCTCTTAACAATAATTAAAAACTCCCCTACGTGCCTAGTGTTAATTGTTAATGCTGGCTCAATAGTAGCAACACAGCTTTTGGTTGAAGGGAAGTGGAATCCTCAGTGATGGAATCAAACCTTTCCTTCTTTTTTCCTTTCCTTCTCCTTCTTTGCATTCCCTTTTGTGCCTACCCCCCCCATATTTTCCCACTATTTTTGTGGGTGCAAGGCCAAATGATGACGTCACAATCGATTTTCCGGGTTCCCAGCAGTCTGTACCTGGTATGATACCTGGTATGACCTTACAAGGGCAAAAGAAACTCACTTTTTCTTAGACTACGTACCAGGTACCAACGAGCGAGTGTTCGAGTTTTCGAGTAGATTATTTTTGTTAGCTACTTGGTGATGTTAGGTAATATCGGCACCCCGAGATTCAAGTTTCAATTTCAACACTAGTGCTCGGCAAATGCCTAACCTAAAAATGTTGTATCTTTTTCTCTTTTTCCCACTTGGATAACAGCCAAAAACTAAAAACTCCACAGTCCGAGCCTCTGTCAGTTGTTCACATAAATATGATTGTACCTTGTACCGGTATCAACCTGGTAACATACCTTACGATTCAGGAAACTCCACTTCTACGCCTTTCCATTCACACTGTTGAATCTTGTGTGGTTCTAGATATCACTTTCCCAATGATGAGCAGCAGCAACAACAACAGCAATTGGAATCTATGCTTGACATCCAAAAAAGGTCGAGAGATTATTGAAATTTCGTCAACAGCGTTGATTGGTGATCTTTATCAAGCAGCAGAATCACGTTTGGGCAATCCCATTTCAGCCTTGAAATATGGTTTTCCACCCAAGTTGATCGACCAACAGAGTTCACAACTTGTTCACGAGATTCTTCAAAATCAGGAACGGATTCAAGTAGAATTTGTGAATCCAGAGCACCAACCACCCAACAAGATTGTGTCATCTTCACCGGCAGCACCGTCCCCTACCCGTCCTAAATCCAAACGCGCTGCCGCACAACGTGCCACGGAATCCATTCCAATCATGATGCAAGCGCAAGACCAACTTGACTCAACAACCTCCTCTTCCTCCTCCGCCAAGCGCAAAAAGCAATCAAAGCCACCGGTTCCAAAAACAGGGCCGGGACGACGATTAGCCGATGGTGCCACCATTCCTGTTGCCAAACGAAAACGAACTGCTCTCGCTTCCAACTCGAGTAGCACCACGGATTTGTCCGAAGCCCTCCTGGGTGCCATCCATGATTCGGGTAAAATGGGACAAGTCTTGAGAAGGGGAATGAAAAATGCAGTACAGACGAGTTATGAAACAACCAAGGCATTTTCTCGTTTGGCCGCCATTCAAGCGCAATCCTATACAATGAACAATCACGATCGGGGTTCTCATCTTCAGGTAACCTATCGTGGGACAGTCGAAAAGACTCTTATTGAAGACGATGTGGACTGTATTCCTCGGGATGTTTTGGAAGCGGTCCTTCACAATATTCATACCTCGAATGAAGAGGCATTACGACCTGAAAATTTGGCCTTGCTATCACCCCGAGTCCTATGGAGTCTGGTGAATATCTATCCAAATCATACCAGTGTATCTGACATGTACAAGGCACTATTACCGAATCTAGATTGGTCATTTTTACGTCGACGAGCTCAACAATTGTCTGAAAAAGCCTTGGAGAATTTTCGACAACAACAAGAACAAAATGGTGAAGATGAGGACGATGGAACCAAAGCCATCGAGGCTATTGCGGCAGTGGAACATGCCATGGAACATTTACAAGATTATACGGTATCGGAACGAAAGGCACGTCAGGCTCAAGCAGCTTTGAATCGATTAAAACAGGCATCCTCCGACAATGACGACGGTCCATGGCAATTGGTGACACCTACCGAAATGGATCGTGAGGAACTGTATCATTGTATTCAAGACACGACGACGACAAGTGCCAAAGCCAATGTCAATCAAACCACCAAGCTCATCAACAAGCTCTTGCAGGAGTGTCATATTCACAATTGGAGGGAACTTGCCAATGTTGATGATGCGTCCATGTTGGTCAAGAAATTGAACGTGCCATTGGAACAAGTTCAGATGTGGATTGATCGAGCACAGGATCGTAGTGTTGATGAGATTATTGTAGAGATTTGTGATGGGAACGTACGGGCGGTGGAACTGTTGACAGAAAAGGCTCATAGTGCCACACCCAAGGATCTAGCCATGTGGCGGTCGATCCCGCAGTTGCTTCATCAACGGCTCAAGGGGGAAGAGGATGCCCCTACAATTGAACAACTATTGGTTTGGAGTGAGAGGGCACACCAGGTACTACAAGAGTACGAGTGGTTGAATTGGTATGCTACCCCAGTCGAGTAAAGCACTAGAACAAGTACCAAGTCGTTTTACCAACATTTTTTTTAACTATTTTGGCTTGCGCTTACATTCTTGACTACGGCACAAATATAATATCACCACCCCAGTTCATCCAATGTGGTGCAATCTACTTGAAGTCTGATCTGGTAACATTTTCCACGTCTGATCTCACGATCAGCTGTGGATCAAAGTCCACATCATCTTCCATTTGAGCAACACGCATTCGCTTTCGAACTTCGGCACGGCAACCTGTCAGTAACATTTCGCTGATTCGTCCGTTGCGCTCGCTGCGCCATAGAGCAGAAGTTTCATCTTCCAATAACCGGGCAATGACAGATGGCTTCAGGTCGTCCGCGAGCTCGAATCCCTTGGCGTTTGCCAAGTCAATAAAGATCTGCGCAAGCTCGAGGCACGTGTAGTCAGGAAATTCAAAGGTGAGAGGGAATCGTTTACGCATTTCGCCATTGAACACAAGGAAAGTATTCATTTCGACAGGGAAACCGGCAAGAATGATCAAGGGATGACCATCGTCTCCATTCCTCTTGGAAGACTCATCGATACTCTTGATAATTTCTGCCATACAATCGGCACCAGTGTCCATTTTGTTTCGTCTAGAAGCCATACCAAGAGTGAAGGCTTCGTCAATAAAGAGAATTCCGCCGCGTGCTTCGTCAATAACTTCTCTTGTCTTCATGGTTGTCGTTCCTCGATCACGTCCGACTAAATCCATTCGTTCCACTTCGAGAAACTTGGGTTTGCGAAGAATTCCAAGCTCATGGTATGCCTTGGCAAGAAGTCGGGCGACAGCCGTCTTACCGGAACCTGGGTTTCCAAGGAACACCATGTGGTGGGCTGTTGGACGACCAGTATCTTCTGCCAAGGCGGGTGGAATCAAGTTCAAAGGGTGATTTCGCCCTCGAGCACCTCCTGGTGGGATCAATGATTCTTTTAAATCACAAATCTCGGCAGTGCGGCGCAATCCACGAAGCTACGGGTCGACGTAAAATGTGAGTGCGAGGAGACCGACAAACCTGAGATACAAGAAAAGCGCGACTTTACCCACCTGACTCTTGATATGATCCAAACCAATAATCGATGACAAAAGTTCCTCCACACGGTCTCGGGGGCCCACGGATCTCTCAACCGCCATACCACGTGCGTCCTTGGATGGTTTGACACGCTTTCGAACTGCCTCGAGCAAAATTTGTTCAGCATCGACCTTGTTTCCTCCTTCCAACTGATCTGAGAATGCAATTTCCAATTCATTTGGATCCAAACCTGCCGTGTACAAAGAATGAGGGAAACGATCCGCGAGCTTTCGAACTGCTGCCAAAGCTAGTTTGAGACTGTTGCTCGAGCGTCCGGCGGCAGCACCGCCTGAATTGCGAAGGTTGCGAATCTTGGCTTCCAACATCATGGCTCGTTCTTCGAACTTTTCAGCCTTTTGGCGACGAGTCATTTCAGGAGGGGCAGGGCGTCCTTCGAGCATAGCGATGACTTGATCGTTGGCCATAGACTTGTCCCCCAAGGCAAGATCCAAGGGAGTCATACCATCGTCGTTTTGCAAATGCAAGGCGTCGGGGTAGGCGTCGATGAGCAACTTGACAACTTCGGGAGTGGCACGGTTGGAAGCAGCCATGTGAAGCGGCAAGGAGCCATACTGGTTACGAACGGTGGCTCCTTCAGGGTGACGAGCTAGCAAGACTTCTACGGTCTCCACAGGCGCTTGCCACATGGCTGCTTGGTGGATCGGCAAGTTTCCTACACCGTTGGGTTGCGAGGCACCTCCAGGATAAGCACGGAGCAAGGTTTCCACAACATCTGCAGTGGCTTGAAAGGAACATGCCGCATGCAATGGAAGGTTTCCGCGATCATTCAAGCGAGATGCCTCCTCAGGAAACGATGGTTGCTGTTATTGCATGAAAATCGGACAAAGAATACGGGTCAGGTTTGAATCTTGAAGGTTGTTGCTATCTTTCGCCAGTACCCTGCTTTTGCTGAGCATAACAGTAGTTCCTAATCACTTCACCTACCTTGCTGCGGCTCAACAGAGCCCCAAACCCCTTACAGAGGTCGTGCATCCTTGTGTCCGACATGGTTTAGGATGTAGCAACCGTGAATACGCTTGGCCTCTTTGAAATTGGTGTGTTTATTGTCTCGTTTCCACTAGTGACTTGTTTTGTCACAGTCGTTTACTTGGTGCGAGGCTTTGATGTGATTTCACAACGCCACCACTCTCTATATGTGTAGTCTAAAACAGTGTCACCAGAGAGACTCTTTTGACCTGTGAGTAGAGAGGATGATTTGCGAGACGACAAGAAGGGATCAAGTCTTCTACTGTCCAAATGACAAGGAGCTATGGCGACTGGGCTGGCGACAGGTGCGCCGTCAGGATTTGACTTCGATCCGTTGAATTTGATTTTTCGGATGTGGGAGACGTGTATGCTCGACACACATGGAGCCGGCCGGCAAAATATTCAGCCCAATTCGCCATTACATCACAGGCGTTTCGTATGCCGTCTCAACCAGTGTCCTACAGACGGCCTTTTTCAAAGTTGGCAACATTTGATTGTGTGAGATTGTCCCCTTAGCAGCAGTGCACACTACATCCCTGCTGTCAGACAATCGAAAAGGGCATCACTCATCAGCATCACTTTGCAGTCTCAACTCATTACGCTGTGACCATGCCCGCTGGAGACTACACCGACTTGCACGAGCTTGCCAAGGGTTGGAAGGCGGCGATCACCCGTGCCACTGACCCTGCCACAAAGTACGTACCGGTAGTTCCTGCAGAGATGAATGATGTCGTGATATTGCTCACCCACTTGGTGCTTTGTTGTTAGACACGAGGCTCAGATTAAGAATGATCGTGGTAACCTGCCCCTTCACTCGGCAACCTCGTTTCGTGCACCTTTGGATGTTGCTGGTAAGTCAAGTAAATTGAGACCATGACGACGAATGCTATCAAGTTCGTTCGATCCGATTTCGTGTCTCACATCTAATACTATACACACTCTCCCTGTAGAGGCCTTGTTGGAAGCATATCCGGAGGCTGCATCCTTGACCAACAACTACGGTAACCTGCCACTTCACTTTACTGCCTGGAAGAAAGGACCTCTGGATGTGGAAAAGCTCTTGCTCAAAGTCTTTCCCGAAGGAGCTGCTCAAAAGAACAACCACGGCAATCTTCCTTTGCACTATGCGGCGCACTACAATGCACCATTGGAAGTCGTGGAGGCTTTGTACAAGGCATACCCAGAAGGAGCCAATCAAAAGAATAACGATAACAACACTCCATTGGATTTGGCCATTGCCGACGGAGCATCCCCCAACGTGGTGGCATTGTTGCAGGGAAAGAGTGTTCCACCCACCGAGGATGATCTTTTGGAGAAAGCCCAAAGACGATGTGAAGCGGCCGAGAAGGAATTGGCCCGTGCTATGGAACAATCGGCTGGATCCAACGAAGAAGTAGAGGAAGTCTTGGCGCTCTTGATGGATATTGCCGAAGGTCATCCCCATGCGCTTTACTCGGCTGGTATTGATCCAACTCAATGTGGCACGTTAGATATGATGATGGAACAAGTACGTACTTTATCAGGAGCCACTCTGTATACTGATGCTTCATTCTTTCTAACCTTTTTTGTCTTATCGACATTGGACAGGTCCGCAAAGCTGCTGCTGCAGACAACACTCCCATTACTGGTGCCACCGAGGAGGGATTCATGGCGCGCAATGAGAATGAGGAAGAGGCACAGCTCATTGAGGATGCTCTTTGTCCTCCCGATGATGTTGTGGAGCTTGCTCTTTCCAAATTGGTAGGATTAGAAGCTGTCAAGAATCAAATTCGAGGTCTTCGCCGAACCACGGAGTTGCAAAGAATCACCCCTGGAGCCTCCCAAAACATTCCCATGCACTTGGCTCTCGAAGGAAACCCCGGCGTCGGAAAGACAACCGTGGCCCGCATCTTGGCCCAAGTTCTATTCGAAATTGGAGTTGTTCGTACCAGGAACTTTGTCCTGTGTGGTCGTGATGACTTGATCGATCGCAAGTCCGAGGCCCGTACCATTTTCAAGACGCGCCGTATCTTGGAAAATGCCAAGAATGGTGTTTTGATCCTCGATGAAACATACACTCTACTACCTTCGGCTGCTCGTCCACGAGGTCGTGATCATGGAGGTGCAGCCCTGCGAGAAATTGCCCGTGTTTTGCCAGCCGGAAACCCACTCGTTATTGTAACTGGTGCGGCCTTGGATCTCCAACGCATCTTGTCCAGTGAGATTGGTTTCAAGGGATACTTCTTGACCCGCATCGAATTCCCAGATCCTTCGCCTGCCCAGATTGCTCGCATGTTCTTGAGCAAAATGTCAGAAAAGGGATTTGTTGCTGGAGATGGAGTAACGGTCGACTACCTGGCAGAGTTGATTCGAACAAACACGGATGAAGACTGGCGACTGGAACGAAATGGCCGTATTAGCGAACTGTTATTGGCTGGAGTTCGTTCAGAGTTACGAAAGAGAATCAACTTTAATGATGACGCCTCCAAGGTATCTATGAGTCCAATCAAGTTGATGAGTCCGGGAACACCCAAAATGCCATCCTTTACACCCGAAGAAGTATTTGTTACAGTGGAAGATGTGCAAAATGCCATTGTCAATGGATTGTAAGCACTTATACCCAAGAAACCCATTTCTATCACATCAAATTAATCATATTTTCAGTAAGAATTGCTCGTGCAACGTTTTACTGATCTATATCGTAACAATGAGCTACGAAACCACCACGGTCAAACAACTACTGCCAATGTATCTATTTCTTTGTCGATTGCCCGCAAAATAGACAATGCGGGACCTCGAAAAGAAATGGTATCAATCATCCTCAACAATAATGGGTCGTTCAACACGTCACTACTGTATTCATCATCATCAAAGTCAGGATAATCCATATTGATTCGAATATGAGTACACCGTTTCCCCTCGTTGATATGCTGTTGACACTGTCGTGCTGTATCCATAATGACATCATGACATTCTCGTCGAACACTTGGAACACGGATCCCACAACCAATTTCCAATACGACCAATGTTGCCGTACTGTTACTTGCTCCCATGCATTGTTCCATTTGTTCCTCCCAGGCTTGATATCGATCCGATGAGTCTTTCAATCCCATGGCATGGTGTGTCACCACGTCATCATCAAACATTAATACCTTGGGTCGAAACCAACAATCCTTGCCATGGCTATCATGTCTACCCGATATCTTTCTCATGGATTCAAACGAAAGCTCCAGCGTTTCTGTATCGACAGGAAATCGTAATGATGAGTCAAGTTCTATAAAGACAGGAAGCGGGGTAAGCGGTGTAGGTTGAGGATTGGTCTTGGTCATGTCCTCATCAACGTCTCTAGCCCCCATCACCATCCAAGTTTCAATAGTGCCGTGCATTTCATGGATCTGATCATGTGGTATCCCCATTCGTCGTAAATGTCCATCCACATTACTGGTATAGTGGTAATATCTTGCAACTTCGCTTTGTTCTCCCCTTTCTCCTCGTCCTTCTTTTTGTACTAGTTTTTGTCGTTGTTGTTCTTTTCGGTCACACCATTGCTTCAAAATCGCATACCCCGCATGAGGAGTTGTCTCTTGGTAGAGATTAAAGCAGGATCCCCAAAAGCCATAAAACAAGGATGGATGGTCTCTACAACATTGAATACGACAAAGATCGGCATAGTCAATTCCTTGTTGGTCATATATTGGATTTTTGGCGACTTGAGAATAGGTTGGAAGGCCAGAATCGGCAGACATTCCTGCTCCTGTAGCAACTAGTAAGAAATCGCAATTGGCAATGGCTTGGGCAGCCACTCGAAGATTTGTTTGTGTCATGTCTACCGGCAGATGTTGTGTGTTGGAATGGTGGGGTGCCCTTGTTGTCATGATATGAGAGAAAGTCCATTCTCGATTGCCGATGGTTTCCGTTCACCGTAAGTCCGACACCCGTTTAGTCGGTTGTGTCGAAGATACCTCGTACCGCCGTCGGTTGCGAATGGGACATTTTCAATTTCACACAATGAGATGTCCCGAGTCCAAGCCACCCATTTGACGTCACAAGTAGAACCTACACAAATTCTCTGGTACTGTGTTTTTCACCTCGTCGTTGATCAGGGTTCCTTGCTCGGAAGATTCCATTCTTCCCGAAAACAAGAAATTTACCAAGTCCCAGTTGTACAAGCGGTTGATGAGATGATTACTACTGGAAGTTACCTATAGGGGAATGTTTATTACCATGCAACAACCAACCAACACCAATCAGGTGATCATTTGCCAGTTGGAGCCTTCTGAGCTAGATGTTTAACTACCGGTACCTAGTAACAATTTACCCCACAAATGTGGTAACTACCGGTAGTGCAAACACTAATATGATTCTATTTGGCATAACCTACAGGTACTCTAACCTCCTTTCTTCCTTCTTCTGAACTCAAAGGGTGCCATTTTGTTGTTGAGTTCCTTGTACTTGCTTGTACCCACTTGACCATGTTTGACGATGATGTTGTCCCAATACACAAGTTCGGTCCTTCGGCAAACCATGGTGCCAGAAGTTGGTCATCTTCTACCAAAGTCCAAACCAACTGCAGGTAGAGAGGGGTCACAAGGTAATTCATTTGCGCTTGTTATCATTGCTTGAAGTCGCGACATGTGAGTGTCGGCAATGATCCCCCAGCAAATCAATACTTCATGAATTCAGCGGCCTCGTTCACGGGCCACCTATCATAAAACACGAAAATTTGAAGAGGAACAATCAAAGTGAGAAGATGATCAAAAGCAACACACATTTCACAATCAAATAAAGGCTTACCAGTTAGTTCAGAGTGGAGAAAGGTCATGGTGAGGTGAAGGGTTGTCACAAAATGAAATGACAGGCGGCTCCTTTCCGACGGTCAATCCTTGTTCACGAGGGCCAAATTCTGGCGCGGTCTGGGCAAGGAATTTTGACCAAAGGAATCTTGGATGGATCGGCAGGGTGAAAAAAATGTACCAGAGAAATTACTGTAGGTTTTTCGTTTGACGTCATTTGGGTGGATTGGACTCGGAGCAGTTGTGAACAGCCAACACATTTACCTTCTATTATTACGTCGCTATTGATATTGTCTTGGTCGGACTGGTGAAACAACAAATGAGAGGAACAATGCACCAATATCTTTGGTCATTACTTGGCTTGCTAACATGTGGTCGTCTTTTCGTTGCGGCAGCACCCTCGAATTCCAAAGTGGAATTCCGAATACGAAACGATGGCAGAATTCGTGCTCAAGTGGATTGGATCGAACCCAAAACCAAGAAATTATATCCGATTGGAATTCTGGAACCATTGAGTTATTTGCATTTGAATTCCTTTCTAGGACATGAATTTCAAGTATTGGAATTACCCAATCCAACGTCGGGTCATTGTCATCTGGTGGAGACTGTAAAATCGTTGGATCAAATCGAAGGATGTGGTGTCACCACATTTCAAGTCACCAATTCCTATTCCAACAGTACGTTTCCATGGTACTCTTTTGTTTCAATGGAGAAACAAATAGAATTTTTCTGGCCTTGCGTGTCGTATTGTACGGTATGATTGTTGCCTCTCACACGTTTATATTTATTCCCTCCTTGTCTTTCCCAATGGTATTTCTCAGATTTGCTTTTGACTGAAAAGTTACAAATTCGGGAAGAAAATTTTGCATCGGCATCCTCTGCCAATCTACCCAGTAGTGAACTCTTGGCTATTTGTCGCTTCGAGGCCAAGAAGAAGTTACTCAAGATCCAAAATGGTGGTGATACTGATTCGAAGGAGATGAAGAATCGAATTATCCTTCAATTGGGAGACTGTTTATCCCATGGAATGGCTCCCAAATTCATGGAAATGAAACAGGAATTGGAATTTGAGCATCAGGTCTTGAGGACTGTCTCAGCCTACATGGAGAATTTTACATGCACCAAAGATCTTGTCGAAAGTACTTCCGACTTGGAACAACGACAGTGGACGAGTGACAAGGATAATGTGACACGAGCAGTTCATGTCAAGTTTGATCGACCCGTGGCTCAAATCCATGTGGTAGAGAACTTTGCCTCATTGGAAGAATGTACTGCCATGGAAAAAAGTGTCGAGGGGAAATTGGGTATCGCCACCACGGAAGATGGCAAGGGTGGATCGCGGATAAATGAAAATCGCAAGGCTATGCAAGCCTATATTGAACCAGATTGGTCCCAAGAAAGTTTGAGTGACGATCCGATCCTTCGACTCAATCGACGAATTTTTGACTATACCAATCATGTTCTTGGATTGAATCTTTCGGTTCTTGGCCAAGAACCATTAATGAGTATCCAATATTTTGGGCGAGGATTGAATGATACACAGCCCGATCGTTATACGGCGCACTGTGATGGTACGAAAATACAATCATGTGACAAGGAATCGCGATTAGCCGTTGTATCCTATATCCGACCTGACCCATGGTTCTGCTATTTTGATTATAGGCAAGTGTGATGGTGATCCATTAGGTTATGCTGGTCGAATGGCGACAATGGTGATTTATTGCACCGTTCCAGAAAAGGGAGGACAAACCAACTTTCGGAATGCTGGCGTGACTGTCAAGCCCAAAGTTGGAAGCGGACTCTTCTTTAGTTACATTGAACCCTCGAGCAACATTACCGACCGCGGATATACGACACATAGTGGCTGTCCTGTCTTTGAAGGTGAGCAAGACATTTTGTATGCCCGGGACCAACTGGCTGCATTGGACTAGTAACTGTAGTAAATATCCTCACTCAAAATTCCTCGGTGCTCCACCAACAGGTGAGAAGAAAATCATCACGCAATGGATACGACTTGGTGTCACCGAAGAGCTCCCATATGAGGCCTATAATTCCTGTAAGTTTCAACAACTTTGCTTTCATAGATACTTTGTTTGGAATCTCTCACTGGAAAACTAATACGTTAAATTACTACTCAAAGTGGACGTTTTGATTGAGGAGGACGGCGACTAGGAAGTGGGATTTGTAACTACCGGTAGGCAACATCATAATTCACTTTCAGCAACGAAATCATGACGTTTCCAACAGTAAAGAAAGCGAGATGAAATGCCAACACGACCTGTCAACAAGTCGGCTTCACAAGATAGGTGTAAAGTACCTACGTAGTACAAATATCTCCCCATAGTTTTTCTGGGACGAATTTTACGTTCCCCCTTTTCGCCCTTTTGACATAGATCAAACGACGAGTCTTCGCCAACTCAAAAATAATGTAAACAAAACCATGACCATGCGACTTCCAGTATTTTGGTTAGCATGGGTTGCGTTATTATCGGTAACCACCGAGGCTGGGGAAGGAACTGACTTTCGATTGCGGAATGACAGTGATCGTCCCGTCAAAGTTTCATGGGTGCACCCTGTGACTGGTGAAAGGCATTTCATGATCGATTTGGGAGAGAACAGTCAGAACGAGTTACAATCCTTTGTGGGTCATTCGTTTGAAATTAAAGAAACAGGGCAATGTATCGATGACAATAGTTGTTTAGTGACCCTGATCAAGGTTAGCAAGAGTCCAGAACAATCATTTGTTCTAGAGGACACGTTTGACCTGGTAGAAGTCGACGATCTGAACAGGGCCAAAAAGAAGGACGAATTACCCGCGGATCAAGTTCTTGCCAATTGTCGACAACGCAGTAAAGAAAAACTAGAAACGGTTGCACCTGATGATCAGGAATCAAGAGATCAAATTACGCGAGAGCTTCGTCTTTGTTTAAAGAAGGGTTTGGTGCCTACCATGAGAAAAGCCAAGGCAGAAATTTTACATCACCAAACGATTCGCGAAAGTATTTCCATTGGAATGGAAAACATTACCTGCACCAATCCTGATTTGGAAAGTTCGCCCGATGTCGATACAAGGGAATGGACCAGCGAAAAGGATGGCAAGATGCGACCGGTCCATGTCAAGTTGGACCGACCAGCCAGTCGCATTCATGTCATTGAGGAATTTGTGAGCAAGGAGGAGTGCGACGCAGTGGAAGACATGGTCAAAGGCCGACTTCATACAGCGGCTACTGCGGATGGCAAGGGTGGAACACAAATTAGCGAGAATCGAAAGGCATTGCAAGCCGGTATCACGCCGGCATGGAGTAAAGAGGCCGAAGGAGATTTGGTAGCTCAATTGAGTCGCAGGGTTTACGATTATGTTAACTATGCACTTGGCCTCAGCCTCAAAGAACATGGACAAGAACCTCTAATGTCGATTCAATACTTTGGCCGTGGTTACAATGACACTAGTCCTGATCGATATACACCTCATTGTGATGGACCATGTGATGGCGAGCCTTTCCTAGACGGCTCAAGAATGGCAACTATGGTTATATATTGTGAAATACCGGTCAAGGGCGGTCACACCAATTTCCAGAATGCCAACGTCCATATCAAACCCCAAGTGGGTAATGGTATCTTCTTCTCGTATATTGATCCCGTTGCAAATTTGACGGACATGGGGTAAGTAAAATTGAAAGACCTCTGTGTAATTGACACACACACCAATGGATGGACTAACAAGGTGATTTCAGCTTGACGCAGCATTCTGGTTGCCCTGTTTATGAAGGTATGTCATGACGGTCACCGTGAAAGAAATTGCCAATTGCTTGCCCTAACCATTGATCCTTGTTGCACAGGTGAAAAGAAGATTGTAACGCAGTGGGTTCGATATGGTGTGTCCAAAGAGATCCCACATAGTGCTTTCAATACATGTAAGTAGCCACTCGGTGTTGTCTCGAATAAAATTTGGCATGTGCATCACACTGACCTTGATTGTACGTCAGTGGGAGTTTTGCGATCAGAAACTTCGGACTAGGGGGTAACTTGTAGTATAGGCATTTCTCTCTCTGTCTCATGGCGGATTCTGCTGTTGCTGCTGCTGCTGATATTCCATCAACTCGGACAATGTTACACATCGAAGGTTTCGATCCTTTAATCCTTCTAAAAATTCTTCCAGTGCATTCAAGGTTGTCTCACGAAATCCACGTTGCGGCATGTGGAAAATAGCGATACTTCCTGGTTGAACTTGTTTTAGCATCAACGGGGCCACCACCTGCCTCGTAGAACCGAGTTTTTCGGCAAAGGCCCAGTCGTCACAATAGCAATCACCCAATACATGGATCATTTGACGATCTCGCAGGACTTGGCACATGGCAGGTGACATGACGCCTTGTGGTGCTCGAAACCACTTGATCGTTGGGCCAGTACTACCATTGTCATCATCCTTATTCATCACTGTCTTCATCATGGCTTGTTGCAAAATTTCGTTGCTCTCATCCAATTCCTTGGCAAATTCTGTATCGTCAAGTTTATAATAGTCTCCTGATCGATCTTCTTTCAAATGATTGCCCAATTCATGATTTTCAAGCAGGATTTGCTCCGCTTGAGTTGGACTAGTATAGTTTGTACAGACAAAAAAGGTAGCATGGGCTTGATAGCGACGCAATAGATCGCATACTTCTTGGATCATGGGGGTCCCACCTTGGTCCGAACGAAATAGGCCATCATCAATCGTCAGTCCAAGTCGTTTTGGATGGGACTGGATTGAGTCGTTGTTGTTGTTGTTCTCATTGACGTAAAAAATAGTATCCCCATAGGCCGATGGATACCAGTGCTTTAACCAATCTCCCAGTCGTCGCAGTCCCAATCTAGTAGCCAAACTCCAAAAAGTGTGTAGTAGAGATGTCTGAATTCGACACAAAGCGCTCATGTTGCAATTGGTTAGTGCTAATGGCGTTGGAGGATGACGCTTTGGGATGATGAACTTTGGGTTTCGGCAATGAAACGGACTGTGAATGGTCTGTGGTCGATTGTCGTGAAATGCCAAGGTAATGGTAGTGAATGGGGTGACAAAAGTAATCCCCAAGAGGATGATTCCATTCCGCATGGAAAGAGAATAGAATTATTATGGCGTAGACTGTGGAATGGCCAACGAGTCAAGTTGGTCCAGAATGGCTGGTACCAGGTCCACACAAGGTACATGTGCCCTGTACCTGGTACCAGTAGTGCGTTGTACCTGGTACCAGGTACTTGCACGTCGCTTGACACTCGACGTTCTTGTACCAGAACAGAGTTCCTGGTCGTATTGATGGCCACCATTTTGACTCGTGAATATCCTGTTGACTTGAGTATGAACACGACAAGACAGAGCTGCCTCGATAGTGGGTTTACGCGAAGAGCAAAGTGATCTTAAGTGCTACCGTATAAGTGGAAAGGTGATGAGATGAGCTCCTTTACCATGTCGTCGTCCCTCGAATCCTCATCGTCACGATCCAATTCTTCCACCTCCCTTCGACCACGACCAAGTCTAGATCTTCGACCACAACAACAATCATCGAGATTGATGAAGACGCCCGATCATACCCGTCGATCCTGGACTATTGCTCTATTTTCAATCACTACACTGCTTTTGTTTGCCGATCAGAACTTGATGGCTCCCAATCTAACGGACATTTCCAATGAGTTTGGTTTTGATGCCGAGGAACGTGATAGAAAACTGGGAGGTGACATCTCCTTGGCTTTCTTTTTGATTGGAGCACCAGCTTCAATGGTGATTGGATGCTTGACCGACTCTAGTGATAGGTCGGTAGTCTTTGCCTGGACGGTTTTCATTGGGGAAGGAGCGTGTCTTGCCACCTATTGGGTGCAAAATTACAGTCAGCTCTATATATGTCGGGCCATTACAGGATTCTCAGTGGGGGGAGCTGTGCCTCTGATATATTCTGTATTGGGGGATTTGTTTGCTGCCGAGAATCGACATGTGGTCAGTGCCTTGGTGAGTTTTGGAACGGGAGCTGGAATTGCCGTTGGACAAGCAGTCGCTGGATTCTTGGGACCCGTGTTTGGATGGAGAGTTCCATTTTTGGTAGTGGCCATTCCAGCACTAGCAACTGCTGCTCTGGTGCTCTTTACTGTTCCTGATCCGGAGCGAGGGGCAATGGATATACCAGCACTGGATTGCTGCGATGATAGTGATTCAACCGGTGTTGCCCTTGTAGACCTTCATCCCACATCGCATCGTTACAATGTCCTACCCACTCCACCAAAGGAAGCCGAGTCACCACAGAATGCCATGGTGGTACTCAATGGGACCCAGGTAGCTGACGAGTATTTTGATGGCGTGTGTGAAGACTACTATTCCAGTGTAAGCATCCTCGATTTACAAATACACCTTCGAACGATGATTAAGCTGTTATCCACACCAACAGTTCTCTTGGCAATCATACAAGGTGCTCCAGGATGTATCACATGGTGAGTACTACAGGCATGTATGCTATCACTTGCGACCATAGCATCCGTGCTCAAATCATGTTTCATTCATTACAGGGGCATCATTAATGTATTCCTGAATGACTTTCTTTCCGAGGATCGAGGTTTTAGTGTCCAAATGGCAACAACTACTCTCATGTTTTTTAGTCTTGGAAATGGATTGGGCTTATTCTTACTGGGAGGAGGCATGGGTCAACGATTATACCGGATGGATAAGAGATACCCCGCCTATTGGCAGGAGCGTCTGCCATTTTGGGGTGTTGGCCGTTGTGGCTCTTGTTCAACAAGATTGATGTCGCAACGGCATATTGGAAGGTGGTATCCGTGTCCGTCTTGGCAGGATTTGGAAGTGGACCAACGGGCCCCATCATCAAAGCCACACTCACCAATGTCACTCTTCCTAGGACGCGGGGTCAGGCGTTTGCCTTTTTTAACTTGTTTGACGATTTTGGAAAAGGTCTTGGTCCATTCTTTGTATCCTTACTAATATCTGCCATGGGTGGTCGACTATTGGCTTTCAATGTGGGTATTCTAGGATGGGTGATTTGTGGAATTGCCAATCTCGCCGTTTACTGCTTTGTCGAACAAGACGAAGTCAATATGCAACTGGAACTTTCTCCACGCCACGCCCGCGACTTGTCTGTGTAGGATTACGAGTATGCTAATCAGTCTGTAACATACTGTATAAATAAAGTGTTGTCGTACGTGTTCATCCTCTCATTCATTCTGAGATTACTTGCTATGTGGCTAACGACACGAAAACGACCTCGACATGTCTGTGTCGAATTGCGTACATAAAGCTACTAGCTAGACTGCAAGTACTGTACTAAATAAACTGTTGCTGTACGTATTCACCCCTCTCATTGTTCGATTTATTCGTATGTGGGCTCCCAAAAGAAAAAAGCAGCGGCTTGATGGTTGGCGATGGTACTTGTCAAACTCCCTCGTTGCATATCATCACATTATCGATCAAGTCTCACAGACAACCTGACAGGCCAAAGAGAATTTTCATATGGTATTGCACACCAAAATGAACATTAATCCAAAACGAAATTGCTGCTGCGGCAATATATCTATTCTCCCCGTTGATCCTAAGACTGCGATGCGCCATCCATGGATGGTCTTGCCTTGTCTGGTTTGTCACCGCGAACAGCCTCTCGATACTTGTTCAAATAAAGCTTCAATGGTTCCACATACTTATCAAATCCCAAAGTTGACATGGCCCAAAGTAAATCATCTCCGTTGATTGTTTTCCTCTTTTCTTGAAGACACTTATCGCTTGCTTCCGACGTAATGAAAGAAATGAATTCCGAAACACATTCTTGCACCGTTTCCTTGGAATCTTTGGCAATCTTGGCATTCTCTGGTAGTGTATTTTTCATTATTCGAGCAATATTGGCAATGGGCAAATAACGATCCTAGAAGGAAATGAAACAACACAGGCAAAACAAAAAGTCAAGCGTTCAGCCAAATTAAAAGTCCTCGCATGGTGCCATCATGATGTCATTTCCCCTCTAGCGTACCTGTTCTCGAATCTCCTCATATTCATCTCCTGGAGGAATTTTGGAATCGGCTACAGCTTGTGCCGCCTCACTGAGTGGTGGAGATCCGTCCGACATGTTGTTGTCGATGGTAGAGTATGGTCAACAATGAGAATAGTAATTGCAAGTTGATGATGATTTCGAATAGAATTGGTTCCGTGCCATGATTCCCTCCGTTTTGCCCTCGCGTACAAACGCTACTGGGACTACCCGACGCGTTTTTTTCTCTCGGGCAATGAGGAAGTTGTCGTCTGACAGAACTCCACGTGTCGCCAGTTGTCCACGGTGCGTACTCCAGACGACTCGATGAGGCGAAGGACTTTCGATATAGGTACTCGTACTAGGTACCTGGTAATTGTAGGAACCTTGTTACCAAAAATGAACTTTTATAGTAATAAAGTTGTTGACTGTGAGGTGACTGACTGTCCCTCATCAGATTTCCACTGTGTTGAGAAACATGTATGAATCGATGCGCTTATCAAGTCTGTTGGGAGCACGACGTCACACTCTAATGTGATGAACTTCAGGAGCGGAGCTAATAGTTATTGATTGAGGGTCGATGACGACTACGAAACGTAACACCCAAGTTCAGTGAAGTTAGATTCACACAACGCACTATTTCGTGCCGGCAAGAGTAAGCATTGCAATGTCCCTCGCAGCAAGTCCCTCCTCTGAAAATAGCAACAAAAATTTTTCAACTTTGTCGGCCTAGTCTTCAGTTGCTTCCTTCTTGACTCCTAATGTGTTGAAACTATCCCAAGGGTTTTGATCATCAACACCGTATCGAATCCATTGCGTCACAATTTTCTTTTCACCCTGAAATACAGGGCAACCAGAGTGTTCCGTGAACCCTGCAATAGTTAAAGGACGAAATAAGCGAACAAGATAAATGCGAAAGACTACTTCTTCCTATGTGACCGTGCTGATCCACCACACAGCACTTACCATTGTCCATGATCAGCTTTTCAGGGTCAATGTATGAAAAGAAGATACCGTTGCCCTTCTTTGGTTTAACATGGACGCCAGCGTTCCTAAAGTTTGTGTGACCTCCCAACTCGGGTACAGTGCAGTAAAGAACCATGGTGGCCATACGAGTTCCTAGCTTGTGGGGTAGCCCTGTGCATTCCCCTATGACGTCAAGAAAGACGGATGGTGTGAGGGCGAGCCAACCAAGGGACGAAAAAGCATACTTCGTCTTTATTTCGTACCATCGCAATGAGGTGTGTACCTGTCTGGCTCTGTGTCATTTACACCTCTACCAAAGTACTGAATCGACATGAGATCCTCTTGGCCGAATTCCTGAATACCAAGACCTAGAACATGTTCAGTATAGTCGTAGACTCTACGCGACAGTCTTGCGATGGCATTTCCTTTGGCCTCCTCGGCCCATGGCACTTTGATGCCAGCTTGCATCGCCTTACGATGTTCCGAGAAATGTGATCCACCCTTTCCATCTGCCACTGTGGCCCGGTGCAACTTCGCCTTGGCCGCTTCTTCCATGGCTTTGCATTCTTCCTCATCGATGAAGTTCTCAATTACGTGGATCTTGGATGCCGGACGGTTCAACATAATTTGAACTGATCGTTTCTTTCTATCTTTTGCGCCATTCCAGGACGTAGTTTCCAAAGCAGTTGATGTGTTCAAAGTCAAGTCCGTGCAAGTGTAATTCTCCATTTTGGCGGCCATATCGCGTCGAATACTCGCCTGAAATGCCAATTCTTCATTAGCTTTTGACAAAGTAGAAATAACGCCCGACTGCACACAACTAACCAGCTCGTCCATGATAGTCAATGCCAATGCAGGATCATCATGAACGAGACTCAACTTTCCTTTCGCCGTTTCCTGACAAGCATCGACAAGGCCTTGTGCCTCTTGTTTTGCTCGAATTTGGTCATCCTCAAAGACAACGACAAAATCCTTGTTCAAAGTCGCGGCTGGGGACAATAAGATACTGATATCAGAGTACAAAATATCCACAATGGCAGAGTATCATCTTTTTTTTTCAACACTTACTTTGTTCGGAATTCTCCGTCACAGCCAAGTAATTGGAGCGACAGGTTTGTTCCGAGCCCTTGCACACACCAGTCTTGACCGACGGCAATTCACGGATTTCGAATTCATGGCCAATAAAGCTGTTCAAATTAAACGTTGCACCATTCAAAACGTTGGGTGCGCTCATGAGTGACAATTCCCTTGTTGTTGGGTGAATCCAATAAATCTCCACTCGAGAGCCTGATTCGTTGAGAATCTTGATGGGGCGTTCGGTTGCCTTTGTGGTAGGAGGGGCCGCTCCCACGACGTTCCAACAGAGCAGCCCAACGAAGAGTCGTAGCGGCAACATGCTCTTGTATCCTATGGCACTTGTAGTAAAAATAAAATAATAAGCAACTGTAGCAAGAGGAGTGATGCACCTCTAAACTGTCAATTATTTGTAGTCAAGACCCCGGCGAGTTCCGAAAGAGAACGATTGCACATGGCAGAGTCATTTTCACAACTCTGCACCAGGTATGTACAAGATACGTAGACTGTGTACCTGCGCCAAATCTGTACCGCAACTACGGTAACTGTCACATTTTCAAACAAATCAGGCGCGAGCATGGCCGGCCGGAACATCCATGACTCGGTCTTGCCATGAAATTTCGGGTAGTCCACGTGGTATGTCATCCCTCGTTCTTCTACAATTTTATAGTAACATACTACTAACGTTAGTAATGTTTTTAATAGTGAACTAAAAGGGAAAACGCTATGCTGTCGATTAAGTTCATAAACTACTGACATGAGTGTTGCATTTCGAGTAGGAATAGGTACCAAGAATACTGTGGTGATGTTAGCCAGCCACTGTACTACACGGCCGTACTACTAGCAACTCAAGAAGAGTCGTGGTGGTAATTATCTTCTTGTTTTCAGCAGGAGGTGAAGGTACTTCTTGAAGGTCCATCAAAATCAAACTGTTTAAGTCAATGGTACTACGACTATTGTGCCTATTTTTTGTTCGGGAGCTATTGCTAGTAGTAGTACTAGTAACGTTAGTAGTTGTTAGCCCGTTGAGGCAGCCTTGTAAAGACCGTCCCCATAAACAAAAGAATTCGTTGGCGCTTGATGATATTTGCAGAATATGCTTCAAAAATACTTTCATACTACTGTTGATTCGGTCACTCACTCGCCGTTCGTCTGATACTTCTTGGCATCTGCTCTAGTAGGGTTGTGGTTGAGTCAAAGGAGTCCAGCCTTGCGCCGGTCGTTAAGTGTACCAGGTACATGTACCCTCGATCAGCAGCATCCTACGTACCTGGAAAAAGACAAAAAGTGGTACACGCAGAAGTGCTTGCTTCCATTTTAACACTATCACTGCAGGAAAGTTAGTGTGAAAGCCAACTCTACTACCCATGACAAAGTAACCATGGCAGCAACAACATCCGCACACCGACCAGTTCAGATCTACACCGATGAAAAGGCGGTCCACCTTGTGAAGGTTTTCGTCGCAGTAGTCTCAATGATGTCGTTGCTTGGATGGCAGCAACTCATCATTCTGAATCCTCTCAAACAAGGAGAAGTCGAGATGGTACGATCAATTTTGGTGGTATGGGATTCTAGTTTCCAACGGGCTAATTCTCATTCTCGTTTTCTTTGTAACTCGTTTTTGTCCTCCTCCCTGTTTTTGAATTTTCCAGAAGCACATGGACCCAAGTGAGATTGCCGCTGCACCCTTTCCACTACAAAATGTTGCATCCTTTACTCTATTACCTGTCGTAGTGAATGTACTTTACACCTTTGCTCGATCACCCATGAAGCTGACTTCCCATTTGATATCCTTGATCAAGCTGACACTGGTCACGTTCGCTCTCTTTGCATTGTGTGGAGATAACATGGTCAAGCATTGGAAGGCCTCCTTTTGCTCGGCTCTTTACATTGCCACATTGTTGGCCACTACCTCAAACGGAAAAGTGACTTCCAACACCTTGGATGATCTTCCTTTTTCGGATTTTTCGGATCTCTTGTCGACGAGTCGATTATATGGCATGTTGATTTTCATCATCCCCTTTCAAATCCTAACAGTGTTGGATCATGGTAAACAAATCCAACGTTGGCCGCTCCCTGTGTTACTAGGAGGGTAAGACCTGCGTCGTGGTGACGTTGAGAATCGTCGTTGTTGTGTTGTATAGTGTCTCACAACCTTTGTTAATGTATGCTTTCGTTTGGTGTGTCTAGTACTTTTGGCTATGTCGTCGGTTCGATGGTAGGGCTACTTCTTCTCAACATGCAGAACCGAGCCAAGGGCGCCAAAAGGACATGATAGATGAATTGTGTGGATTTCTAGATCTATCGATATATAATTTAAACAAACGTACGAATATCATCGGTTCATCATTCGACACCATTGCTTCTTGGAACAGAAGGATGTGTAGTCGACAATGAAAGTCCATCGCACCAGAAACAGGACCATCAACAAATGTTGAGCAGGTAGAGCATTGCTCTCAGAGTGTGTTTCCAGGTGATTTCAAGTTCGAGTGCCTTGGGACTCAAGGTCTTTGTGTAAAGGAACTGACGCAACTATTGCCACTTTGACTGCGAGAAACTCACGCCATTATTCCTTGCATGTACAAACCATTTCCTCTAGAAAAGCAAAACATTGTAGAATTGTAAACGTGAGAACATGGCCAGCCAACCAAGGAAGAGTTACCAGGGACCAGTGATCCACGAATCCCCATCGCGAGGAGCATCATCCGATTTCACTTTCAGATCATCGATCAAATACATGATCTAGCATTAGAGGTGTCAGAATTTTTGTGAAAACAAGTTGAATCTTCATTTGATGCTCCATCTTGGAAAACACATTGTTGTCCTCGAATTCCAAAAACGAATGGACTATCAAGTAGATGTTGCACTAAAGACAAAAGGAGAAGGATGGAATGAGTTGCACATGGATATATAGAGGAAACGAGGGAGATGTTGTGATTTCTTGTACTGATGTTTCAGTTTGGTTAGGCTCCGTTGATATCAGGTTATCCACGACCACGTGCTTCTGGAAAAAGATTTATCGTCTCCATTTTGGAGAGTTACATCGATTGCCAAGAAACAAATGATTGTCGCTTCTAACAAGTCATAAGACCGTCGTGATAAATGAATTGGAGTGGAAATTTCATCATTTCATCAGTAGAATTAGAAGTAGAACACACAAAGCGTTTTGGTAGGTAGGACCAACGGGTTGGGGAAAGGATCATTCTCGTGGCCCATTTGCGCCAAATGGCATGGTTTCGGCAATGTAGCCAAATAGTTTCACATACCTTACATTTGAAACAGATGTTTACTATCTCTTTTCATGACAACGTCATGAGAGGACGTTGGAAATCCATTGTTGTGACATTGTAACGCTGTAATGGATGATTATGGATCCGATGTTACAGTACCGGTAGTTCGATTGGTTGGGGTGGGAGTCGACTTTTAGCGGTCGGCGGACGATCTTTCCTCCTAGGCACTATCAGGGGTTTGGTTCTCAGTGTGCAAGGGTCCAGACCCCTGACTTTGGGGGTCTGGACGCACTCGAGATGCGAAAACCGCAACGATGGACAGTGCTTGATTTCTCTGTCAATCGTTCATGGTTCGTCGTCGTGTTGCAGGTGCACCCGGAACAGCGCCTACGGCCACGACAATCCAAATCCAATTTCATTTCTCTTCGGTTGAATTCCACCTGTGAATTTGCTTGTGATACATTGCAAGTGGACATTTACCCGTCTTCATTCTTCTTTGAAATTCGAATAGAGGCATTCTCCTCCACGCTCTTGATTGTTCGTGCAAGTACAGCTTCAATTACCAAGCGCTATCCGTTCACACCAATTGAAATTTCTTGGGACGCGTGGAAGTCCAGCTGTCGCATACCCTTCTCTTTCCAATAGTTGTGTCATCATCGTTTCGAGCCATACCATTTACAGTCTAGCAAGATGAAGAGTTGGGCCGATCATTGTTCTTCGGATGAAGAAAGTCTCGAGGATCTCCCCGAACAGATGGAAACTCAAAAACTCGCCGACCCTGAACCAGTCGAGCCAACGACGGATGGCCCACCACCTGCTACTACCGAAGACGAAGTGGATGGTCCCGCCGCTGAAGATGCTCCTCCCGCTGCTCCTCGAACCTATGACTTTCCCGATAAGCCACCATTCACTGCTTTCATTGGAAACTTGGCGTACTCGCTAAAGGACCCCGAAGAACTCATTGCTGCTGTCAAGGAGTGTGTCGTGGAAGTTCTTGGTCAGGATATTAATTTCTTGGGGGCACGCATCTCTTTTGGGCGGGATGGAAGTCACCGTGGGTTTGGATATCTGGAAGTGGAGACTTTGGATCAGGTAGGTTATACTCTTGTTGCTGTGGATAGCAACCGAGGAATCGTGTAGAAATCATTCTCGACGAGTCGCGAGATGCATTTGGATAAAAAGTGTCTGACCTTGTTGTTTTTGTGTGTTTTGTTTTGTTATGCAACAGCTAAAATTGTTGATGCAGTTGAACGATGGTAAGGGAACCATTGCCGGCCGCAAAGTTCAGCTAGATACCGCTAACGGGAACCAAAACAAGCGTGGATCAAACCAGCGCCGACAACAAGGAGACTCGAATGTCGATGGCTCGCGATTCCGAGGCGGGAAATACAACAACAATCGCCGAAATAATAACGACACCATTAGTAACAAGGAAGAGGGCCCTCCCAAAGAGCGACCCAGCTTGAAGCTTGCTCCCCGCACCAAGCCCAAAGAAGGTGAGAAGGGTGAAGGACAAGGTCCTTCAGACATCTTTGGTGGGGCCAGGGCACGTGATGCCCAAGCTTGGGAAGAGAACCGAAAATCATCAAGGCAACAGAATGGAGACAACCAACAAAAGAATGAAGGAGACAGACGGCGCCCCAATCAAGCTGGTCGAGGAGGTCGTGGTGGCCGTGCCGGGGGTCGTGGTAACGCGAACAGCAGCACCACCACCAACAGTGAGGGCGGCGGGAAGCGAGCTCCTCAAGGCAAACGAGAGCCGAAACAAAAGCAAATCTCCCCCGAAGAAAAGGCAGCCGCTGCAGCTGCCAAGGCGGAGGTGGCAGCACCAGCTCCCGCTGCAACTGCCAAGCCAGCTGCTGCTCCTACCAACAAGTTTGCCCTTTTGATGGATTCTGATTCCGAATAGGCAAGCCTACATACACAACTAAGAAAAAAAATACAAACCAACAAACGAAGAGCGATATAGAATCGACAGCAATAAGAAAT
>SWEM01000450.1:0-25767 GCA_019593585.1 Nitzschia palea | reverse complement strand
TTTCTGCTACCTGCAGGTCTGACCTACCGTATTTACAAGAAGATTGTTGATTGATACTAACGTTAGTACACAACAACATTCGTCAAGAATTTTCTGCTAATCGCCGTGGTGGGAGGAATAATATTGAAGTCGTTCTATTGTAACCATGAGGTCGTCATCCCTTTCGTTAATAGTGTAGGGTAAGGACTTGGCAACGAGATTTTAGTGTTTCCACTCTCCATGGTGATACTGCCTTGGGGGTTCTTGATATGCTTAACCTCTAGTGGTCTGTAGAGTCCACTTTATCGCTGCTCCACGATTGATCTTGTTGTTCCACTCGTAGTCATTGATGGGAAAGGTCGACGGCAGATGCAGGTACTTGTCTCGACTGGCAGCAATTCGTTTTTCGTTTTTATCATCGCAAGTTATCGCGTTCACAGTCAGTCTCCAACTCTATGGCAAAGTATCATAATAACCTTCACCTTTTAGAGAAATGAATTGTAGCATTTGTTTCTAAAATATATTTATTTAAACCACCACACACCTAGATACATCTCGTGTCTCATCGACCCAATCCAGTTGGATCATATTCTTTGGCTTCTTTGGCCAAGGCATCGTAAATATCCTTGCCATCGAAATCCTTCTTGGGGGTTCGGATCAAAACTACACTGGTTGGTCGCTTGGTACTGGCGGCTGCTCCTAAATCTTGTTTCGAGGGAACAAACAAGTAGGGGATATCCTTTTCTTCCAGTAGGACTGGAATGTGCGAAATGACATCGAGCGGGTAAATATCTCCAGCCAAAATAGCCAAACCCGTTTCCCCTTTGCGAATCCCCTTGATAACCTCCTTGACCCCTCGTCGAATTTGTTTTTGACCGGCTGCCTTTTTCACCAACTTGTGCACCTTCTTGGTCGATTTCTTGCTGGCCAATGGTTGGCTAATCACATTGACCGCCTTAACCCGTTCCTCATACGATTTGGAGCCGTCTTTTTTATTTCCTTCGTCGTCAGACATATTCAAATTGGACAGTAGTGAATGATGATGGGGAATACAGTCACACAACAAGAGCAATTGCAATATCTCTATATATATTGGAACGACAACGACCTGCTGGTTTACTGTTGACACACTGGCAACACCGATCCGATCCTGGGGATGGTTGGTTGCCGCGTCGTCGCGCGAATGAGCGCAAAAGACCCGAGAGTCTATTTTGGACTAGTCCGAACAAAACCGTTCTGCTCGAAGTAATCGGCTTTCCATTGGAAGTTGTCATGCAAGTAACTCTTTCAACGGTTGGACTTGTCACCATAATACTCGAAAGGGACCAATCAGAGAATCGTGTGTATATGGCGAGTAATTTAGAATGACGTACTTCCATCGCCGGAACCATTCTCGATTCGCATCTTCGCCCTATTCTACTCCAATCAATCCAAGCCATCATCCCGGCCGTCTTGGTCGCCTGTCGATAGTGATGAAGGGTTACCCATCACCCATCACCCATCACCTACCGGGACGAGAAAGATAGGGAGTTGGCGAGCTTGGATAGTGGTCGTCGTGACACTGATTGACCAAAGCAAGGCTTTCTTCATACTCTTTTCCTCGTCATCACAATCAACCCCCAGACGATTGTTGAAAGCTGTGCACAGCAGCATTGAAATTCTCACAAAGTGCAAATTCTCCTCAAGCGGCACTTACCACGCACTCGATCATGCAGATCACCAAGATCTCAAGTCGCCTTTTCGATCATGTCAAGATTTCAAAACAAAATCCTCGTCCAGGAGTGCGATGGCGCCATGCATTACTGGTAATGACCACTGTCTCACAACATCCCCACCAGTTTACTACGGCATTCACATATCACTACCCTCGCGCAACAACATTTGTTCCATCGAAAAATCTATTATTTACGACCAAGCTGAATCATGGAGGATATCAACGAGTGACGACACGATTCTTGTCTCAGGATAAGGACGGTACCTCCCAAAATCATAATCCTGCTTCGGAAGAAACATCCATTCCATCTAATTCGTCGATCCAAGATCCCCGTGAATCTATATTATCTAAAAATCCAGAACCTGAAGATCAAGAAATTCTACGACGAACGTTGGATTGGGTCCAGGGGGTGGTGATTGGATTGAATCTTTGTCCCTTTGCGGAAAAGCCCTATCGGTCCAAACAATTGTACATGGAAGTACTCCCAGGTATAGATGAGAATGAAATTCTTTCTCGTGTTTTGGGTGAATGTTTGGTCCGACAGACCAAACCCGGCACGTCGTTGATGATTTGTCCCGATTTGTATCCTAAAAAATTTGATGCCTTTTTACAAGTCTACAATATTCTGAATGAAGGTGTGTTGGTGGAATATGATTTAACCGACGACATACAAGTGGCTCCCTTTCATCCACTGTTTGAGTTTGAAGGGTCCGGCAGTGACGGAGTTGACAATTATACGAATCGGTCGCCGTATCCAATTTTCCATATTTTACGAGAAGAGGATGTCGGACGAGCCGTCGACTTGCTGGATGGGGATGCCAGCAAAGTTTGGCGACGAAATGTGGATTTATTGGAAGCGCTCGGCGATGCACTTTCGGACGAGCAAATGGAGCAAGTCATGACAGGCAATGTCGACGATTCTACAATACGTGAAAAAGTCAAAATCATACTTCGTGATTTGAAAAAAAGACCACAAGATATATAGAGTATTAGTACATGAACACAGTTCGCGCTTGCATTTATTTTCGAGCGCATTCGTCGATTCCAACGACCAGGTACACCCTATAATACAAAGGATTTGCCCTCTGGAATTTTGGTTTTGCAGTAACAGGTGCAGGCATTCAAGTCGCCATTGTAATTCTAAAATGTTGATCTTCGTCGTTGAGTAGTCGTTAAGGTCGCTTTGCGTGGAATGGTTTGAAGGCTTCCTCATGGTCGCCTGAAATCTCATAGAGGACTTGACGCAACGGCTTCTTCATGGCATTGGGAGCCGCCATGGCGCATGCCACCGTTAACCTTCCCCCTGTTTCCTTGTGAACTTCATGAGAGATGATGTTGAATGTGGTCATCATTTCAGAGTTTCGAAATCCGCTAAAGAAAAGAACAGGAGTTGTCGCTAAAATCCCTGCATCAGTTGCAAGAGGATCCGGACCCTGCCGAGCGCGAGGATCCCTGCTGTTACGAACGACTTTGTTCAAAGCGTCTTCTAGACTGAGATCCATCCACTCGCCAGTGGTGGAAGTGTCCATTCGGGTAAGTGAGACACCTTTGCGAATCGCCTTTGGTGCTCCGTCTCGCAACATGTCTACGAGTTCATCATCTTGAATGCCCTGAGGAACATTATAGAAAATTAGTGCAGGTCCCGGACCGAACTCTTCGTCGGAAGCTTCCAGACGCAAGAACTCGCTTTGTCGCTCGCGGAAAAAGTCAGCCCCGGAGTCCACAACTCGTCGCTCATGTTGTTGCTGTAGAAACGTGGCACGACGATAATGTGCAGATACGTATCTTGCTTGGATTGCCACCTGTACAAAGGCCCGAGTTCCTGTTAAGAGCCAGAGAAATAGGAGCCAGCTCCACAGAGTCATTAGCTTTGTCATGTTTGGTCGAGATATCTTTTTAGAATTCCGATACCTCAATGGTTTTTTGTGGTAGATTCGTGTTCCATCGGACTGCGAGAATGTTCCGTGCTAGGTGATAGATATTGGTTTGATGGGTCCTACGGTGGGCAGCCTGTTCTGGCGAAAGACCTTGTTCCTTCGTGTCTTTCGACACCTGCAACGGCCAGATGTCCGTTATTGGCGATGTCTGATTGGTTCCCAGTGATGTTCGGATGCGTCACTCGTTGCATAGGACTTCAATCCCAAATCCAAATTGAATCACGAATGACGAATGAGAATTTCCCGCGCAAAAAGTACTCCGGCAGTCGTTTTGGCCTTTGGCCATGGATTTCACATATCAAATCAAAATCCGTTTACAGTGTTAGTAGCGAAAAGTCAATGGGAATAAAGGGGAAGGAACGAATGGACCTCTGTTTGGAAAAGGCGTCAGAAAGCAATAAAGAAACTGGATAATGAATAAGGACACTAGACAACATGGCCGAGCGTAACAATGACGACGGTGACGACCATTCTACGAGTGGACTCCAGCCACGCTTAGCTCTACGCATGAATTCCAAGAAAAACCTTGACCAAGTAGCCAAGGAGTTTCATGACGATGGATTCGTCGTAATATCCAAAGCGATTGAGACGAATGTACTAGGAGAATGGCAAGAATTTGGCGAAAAGTACTTTCAGCAATGTTTTGCGATTCTACATGACATGGGTCATACACGGGTACCGAACCATCAAATAGTTTCCGAGGAGACAGAAAGTCGAGACTACACTCTAGATCTCGGTGCTAAACATGGATTTCGAGAGATCGTCATGCGATCGCCGGGAAGATATGAGCTGAGCTTGCTAAACTTGGATTCCGACCGCTTTATGAAAATTACTTCTGACAACCCGATTCAGGTTCCTGATACGAGTCTCATCTTCTCCTTACTCGAACCACTTCTTCCCAAACTGCTAGGATCAAACGATTCGATCAAACTTTGTCATCTGAGTTTACTAGTTGCCACCCCCGACTCGGTCGATCAAGGATGGCATGCGGACGGTGGACATGTTTCTCTTCACGAACACCTACCTTGTCACTGCTTCAATGCCTTTATCCCACTCCAAGATATTCCCTTACAAATGGGCCCTACCGAATTCCGACCTGAGTCACATTTCTTGACACGCAACCTCGGTCCTATGATGTTGGCTGCTCGATGCCGAAAAACGCTCCGTGCACCAGTATGGTCGGCGTTAACCAAGGGGGATCTTGTCTTGTTTGATTATCGTGTTTTGCATCGAGGACGAGCAAATACTACCGACAAGAATCGTTTTGTCTTGGTCTGCACGTTTTGTCACTCGTGGTTTGAAGATGTTCTGAATTTTCCAAAACGAAGTATGATGGATCCTGCAGATACGGAGCACAAGTGACGACGAAAGCTTAAATTAGACAAAGAATTAGCAATGTGAGTCACAAACAAACAACTTCAAAGCACATGAACTACTAGTGACCAGTCCATGCTGAAGAACTTGAACTTTGCAAGCTCCGCATGATTACCACTGCCCCTGGTGTTCCAAGACGAGAACGCAATTTGCATGCAACGGATGTTTGGAAACGTTCAATCACGTTCGAAAACTTACTCGTATTTTTGTCTCTATCTCTGAAGTCTAGTTTGACAATGACAAAAACTTGCCCCTCTGTTAGTACTGCATGGCCATTTGTGCACGTTGCTCGTTTTGAAGCCGGCGACTTCGATACATTTCGGCAAATGCAGGACTGTTACTAAAAGTTCCCAAATCTTCCATGATTTGATTCTGCTCTTGCGTCCCCCGAAATGCTCGAAGTAATGTTTCTTCATCCTTGGCATCGACATTTTTAAACAAGTTTTCCTGCGTCTCCATCAATTTCCTCCAATGCTTTTCCACAAAAAAATCGACGACTTGCTCCATTTGCTCGGTGGTTGGTAATGATTCCGACCCAACACCACTACTCTCTTTCCATCTTGATTGCTCCATGCTCACCAGGATTTCCCGTAACTGCTCGGTGACCATGCGTTTGAATTCTCGTCCTACTCCCTTGCCACTATTCAAAGATTCCACGGTGTCTCGCCAAGCCTCTCCACCCAGGAAACCAAAGGGAATACTTGACATGGCATTCCAAAACATGGCATCATCTTTGAGGTCGGCGTTGAATCCAGTATTGCATCGTTGGAGTAAACTCCAACGCAAATGTGCAAAGGTCAAGCACCAAACATGAGTATCTAGTCCCATGGTTAAATGAACCGACGCTTCATTGAATACAGACTTGTCGACGCCATCGACCGCGGTAGCCGTGTCCGTAGTGTGTGGGAACCCGGTTGGAACGTACAAGCAATCGCCAGGTTGAACGACGGTATCAATCAGAGGTTCACCCAACTCATCCAGACCAAGTACATCACCAGCTTTCCCTCGAGCAAGGGGATCACTTATCTGAGAACGTGGGGGTGGGGCAAATACTCGCCATCGCTTGGCACCCTGTGTCTGAAATACAAACACATCTTGCTTATCGGTATGAAGAGGAACACTCAGCGGACACCCTGTTGTGTATGGTAATAATAAGCACCATTAGCCATGAATAAAAATGATTCTTATTATCCATGACGACACAATCGTTCTCTTACCTGGAGGTGTGACATAAACATTGACATTCGGAGGGAGACCAAAGGCATATCCGACAAGTCGGCAAAGCCCTCCTAGGTTCTTCCACAGACTCCCAGCTGTATTGAAGTAAATAGTTCCTCCATTCAAAGCTTCTTCAACGTCAGCCCATGCTGTCCGGATGGATGGGTTGTCTTTCAATTGTGCTAGAGCCCAGGTATCGGTTTTGGAGCCATTGCGCAAGATTTCTGCAGTTTTGTATCCGGTAATAAACGATCCATCCATCAATCGCAAATCCTTTTCCACTGTAAAAAATCCCCTGGCCCAACCTCCGGCATCTTTGGATCGAATCAAGAATGGACGTTTTTGCCAAAAATCTTGCACAAATACTTGCGATCCAGCAATCGCTTGAAGGAAATTCCAGGCCTGGTATTTGTCGGTATCCGAGGTCGGCAAAGTATCCGTGACTGCATCTTCGATATCTTGTACACCCCTTCCCGGAACACGTATGCTACCAGCAACAAGTGCGGTCTTTAAAACACATTCCTGTACGGTTTTCAAAAGTGCCGAGTCACAGAATCCCTCATCAATCTTCGCATTATTGACTGAGAGTTTGTTGATCGACTGTTGTGGCTTGGTAATCTCCCCCGAGCAAGACCGTAATCCACCGAGATTATAAATGCATAACCAAACAATCCACATACGACTCATCTTTCGTGTTGCTTTGCTTTATCTTCTACAAACTCCCAGAAAATGAAGCTGTAGCTGGTCGACCCTTTTTTCGTCAACGAGCGAAATCAGCTAACTTCCACGTGGGAAAAGAAGGCTCGAATGAATCATTTTTAGGCAAGTACAAGTTACTCTTCTATTGGTGTTCTAGGTGCCTGTGATATCATCCGTTCATTGTAGACCCTTCCAATCGGGTCTCGTTATGCGACGCTTTGACGCTGTCGATAGCTTCCTGATGTGAGATAAAGTCACAACTTAGCAGCACATTTCGGGCTGTTCCTAACGATTTCAGACCGGAAATTTCTTGACCCATCCACTTTTCCCACCCTGGCCGGTTGGAACTTTTGAAGGCTTCCAATAATTCAGAGATCTTACCCTTGAGTCTAGCAAGGCGATCATTTGTACGGAGTTGTGTCTGGACAGACATGAGGCGAAGGTAAATTCCTAAAAAGGCATCGAATCCCATTGTTAAACCACATCCAAAAAGGACTTCTTTGGGAACTGGGTGCGTTGGGAAGAAAAAGCATGGTAAGTGTCACCTTACAGTGAGACAATCAACACGGCGCAAAGGTTACATGCACATACCTACAGAGAGAACATCAAGGAACGAAGTCCAAATGCTCTCGGTGAAATTGTATCCCCAGTGCTTTATGCTTACTTTCATCGCCATGTTTCCCACTTTTGCGGTGGCCGGGCCTGTCAAGCTGCGACCGAAAACGACACCTTTCTTTTCGTATTCCGACGTCTCGAACTGCACCTTAGCATCATCTTCAAGAAGCTCTCCTATTCGTATGAGTTTTCGCAGCACCAAAAGTGGGTGTTTCTTCGACGAGTCGGCAAGAGCTTGGACTATCCTATTGGGGACACCGCTGTATACAATAGCATGAATCAACTCTTCAAAGTAGTCGTCCATGGGCGAGCGCCATGACAGCCAATCGCAAGGATACATTTCAACCGCTTCTTTCAGAGCTGAGCGGATTACAGCCACACCAAGATTCAAATGGTCTGGAAAGCAAGCATAGAGGCGAAGGCAGAAGGCAAGCAGAATGCTTCGAGAGCTATCTTTCGCTGTTTTCAGTTGTTCCACCAAAAATTGACTGACGAGTTGCACCTGTTTCTTGCCAAGTCGACCGAGCAGGAGAAGCAGCACGAAAGGTTCAGGGAGATCGTTTCGACTCCGAGCTCGAGTAATTGAGTCTTCGGTCAAGGAGACTCTCATCGCCTCAGTCGCAATCTTGATTACTTGTCGAACCGACTCTTCACTAAAGCCCCAAGAACGGTCGCGCTTCGAGAGCGGTGTATCGCCGAAGGCTTCAACGTGAATGTTTCCCCATGAGAGGGACTGAATCAGCACACGTACAACTTTTGTCAAATCAAACGAGTCCACTTCTTGCGACGACAAAAGCCAGTCACGACAAGACACAATGTGGTCATGGGACCACGTCTGGCAGCATCGGGATACCAGATTACTCCACAAAAAAGTAGGCTTCTGACCATCTGAAAACAACATAGACCACAGCTCGGGAGACCCTGATGGAGCTGATAAACGTGGAACCCATTTGACAATCGATGCTCCGAGGCCCTCTGTTTTACGATCGAGGTCACGAAAGCATTTCAGAAGCAAACAGGCGATTTCGGATGCTGGCAATGACGTGGAATCCGAAACAGCACCCTTAGTCTTGGAATCAATCATTGGACGACCAAACTTTTCTTCAAGCCAACGCTCTATCAGCTGAACTTGGTCATTTGCGAATGCCAAACCAAGAAAAGCAACAACGTCGGTGATCGCAAAATTCTCTTGTCGTGGAAATTTGTGCGACATAAACATTGTCATATCTGAGATGTCACCGTCTAAATCCAGGTCATTTTTGTGGGGACTGTACATCGCATCATTGGTTATTGCATCGATGATTGTCTCACAGTTATCTATCGTCGAAAACAAAGAAATCACAGACTTTTCCTTCCGCGATTTCGGCTTGCGCGGCTTCTCGTTGCCATGGCTGCACACCGACAGCCATGATAGAAACGTGACAGAAATCTTCTCGTCGTCGTTCAAGTTTGAAAGTTGATACATCTGCGAGTAAGCTGACAAGCGCCCCAATAATTTTCGAGAGACATCCTTACGTCGTCCCAATCTCCCAATATCCCATTCGCTCGATGCCGATGGAACCAATAGATGGTTGTATGTTTTCTCAAGATCGTCAGCTGCGTCCCCCAATCTTCCAAGCCTATCAATCATTGACAGAAGTGACGCCCGCGGCAACCCAGAACAAAGGAGCAGCCGAGGCAAAAAACTCGTTGGAGCAGTCAAGGCAGCTCGCTTGGCTATGAAGTCACTTCTGGATCGCGCCAGCATGACCCACTGGGATAACACGAATAAACTCAATCAGACCAAGGGTACCCAAGAGCAACCCAATAAATTCTGGCAATAACACTTACCGATTCGACCGGAATGGCACTCTTACTAGTCGAACAAAATTTGGCACTTGCAAGGCCACTTAGGGACTCTTCTTCACAGCCGGCTGTGCCCTTCATTGCTCCCACCTGTTCTCATCAGCATGGTGACCAGACTTTCTACTGCTCGGGCTATCTTCGCCTTCAGTGGATTCATCTAACCAAATGCTCAATAGCACGCATGATGACTCGAGAAGTGAAAGGGGGAGTCTCACTTTCGTTGCATCTTTTCCTTCGTTGCCATCTGGTGTACCGCACAGCATTATATCGCATGCATCCTTCACACTTTCATCATCATGCATCCCTTCTATCATCGTAGCATTCGTGTACTTATTGAATTCATCACTGACAACTCTAATCGCGAGCGATCGCAGGTCCGAAAACGATGCCATAGTAGAGGCGAAAACGGTGGGGCGACGAGATATCAAACTCACCATTACCGAAGGAAAATGAAAGCCTTTGATGAGCTCTTTTGCTTCTGCATAAGCTGTCAGCTTGTCCAGGGCAAGGACTAGAAAACGTAAAACTCGTCCTCGTTCGAACGATGCTGCTCGCGCCAGCTGAACTATGGCATCTCGGACAATCACCGATGCGTGCTGAACATTCAGGAGATTAATCATCCATGCACAATTCGATTGTGCAAAAGGCTCTGGAACCTCTCCAAGAACACTTTTCCCAATAGAATCATGCAAAACTCGCCGTGCACAACGTCGTCGATCGGCATTATGACTGGCCACATCTGTCAGCAAGAGGTCAAATGCTCGCTTCGAGTCGTCTTCGCCAAACGACCCACTCAAAGATTGGCCAACATGAACTAGAAGAGGGGCTGATAGCTCTTGCAGTTGGGCACGCTCTTCTCCTTCCGTCCCATAAGCCCGAAGGAGCAAGAAACAAGAAGCACTTGCCGGAAGCCTGACTATGGTCTCCGGAACAACGGAAATGATTGGAATGAGCCAATCATAGGCGCGCTCAATGGCACCACGCGAAGTATTTCCGATTGTCATCAACAAGAAGTCTGGTTCAATGTTCCGTTGGAAAGTACGTGGAAGATCAAAGAGTTCTCCAACGGAGAAAATGAGATCAGCAGATTCCTTTGGAGGCTTCCTCGGTCCCTTTCTAGGATCCCACAACATGATTGATTTCTGGGCCGCCCTCAAAAGTTTCTTTCTACGATTAGCTTCCTTCAATGCTTCATGTGCCTCTTTCTCCTTCTGCTTCTTGAGGAGTCGCTCCCGTTTCTCTTTCTGTCGTCGTGAAGCTCGTTGACCACCAAAGGACTTTTCAGCACTCTCATTATCTGTCGTAGTGTTTCTCAACTTCTTGGGGGACAAAAATAGAAACTCAGTGATCTTGGCTTCTTCATCTCTCATGTCTTGTTCAGTCTTTTTCATCTCCTCTCTTGCAGAATCATCGCAATCGACTGTTGGGAAACGATATCGATCGCTAGTCACCATTTTGATAAGTGCCCGTAAAGTTGGATGTTCATTCCAAGCAACTGAGCCAATCTGTCCTGGTGATGCGCCGCACATAATCAGTGCCAGTACTGTGGCCCTCCACCAAAGACCGGGGTAGGCCAAACGTGGCATTTCTTGGACTTTCGAGTGATCGGAGTCTGTTCCTAGAGTCCCGTTTTCGGTTGATGGTTCTTCTGAAGAAACATGCTTGTCCCACCCAGATACAACCCCTGCTTTCTCTATAGATTCTGATCCGATTCTGCATTCCACAAGTCGGTAAAGCTCCCATAGAATCGTTGGATCCTGAAATAAGAGAGAACCTTTAGTCGCTTTATTGCACCCATGAAATGCATGCTCTAGAATGACAAGTGCAGCACTTGGCGGAATGGGCACGTTGTCCCTCGTTGCTGCCCTCAGCACAATCCAAATCATTTCGTCGTCCACATTGGACCCGAATTCGTTACAAAGATGGATGCGGGTTGATTCTTCCAGCCAATTGGAACCTTTGTCTTCAGAGGAACGATCCTGATGCAAGAAATCCTGCAATCTCGGCGAATCTGGACTTTCCAGAAAAAGAATGGCCCGGAGGACTACAAGCCACTTCGGCAATTGGTCGACTTGCACGCCATCCAGAACGGAAGTATAGTCAGGAGTACCGGCGCCTAATATTTCGACACCTTTACTTCCATTTTCATTTTCGATGGGACGACTCTCGGAGCAGAAATGAGCAAAGTCTTGGCAAAACCACTGAAGTAAGACTTTGCGAATACTGGCCAGCTCCCTCCGCAAACTATCGAATTGCGATATTGTCCCATTTTCTGTCGACGTATTCTCACTCAAATACCTAGCATTTAACGCCATAGGGTCTTGTATGCACAAAATGGCGCAATGGAACATCAGACGAGCCCTATTTTCCTCATCTGATCTTGTCCAATCAACCGCATCTGGCACCCGAAATTCAGATAGTGCACACAAGAGGCGAAAGCCATTGAAAGAACCCCCTAGGTCCTTGGCCACTGCATGAACAAGACCACACACACGACGAACAAACCTTGCAGCCGTCATTGGCCGAAGTGGTTCCGGTCTGTAGTAAAGGAAATTCATCAAGGATGCCGCTATTCCATTCGCACTCAACGAATCGGGAAGCACAGTGTGCACTGCATGTATCATTTTCAGATAATCCCCAGCTGTGGCATCCATCGAATCCATGGTGACAAGTGCTTCTCTTAGAAGATGTTTGTATATATGATGAGCAATGGCTGCTGTGGGTATGCGCTTAGCAATTGCATTTATGTTTTCAACGTGGGCATTGAGTTGATTCGCCTTCAATCTCATGGAAAGTATATTATCGATCGAGTCGAGATCTGCCGGTAATGGCGGGTCGCTGTTTTTCATCAGGCTCACAGTTTGTGAAAAAAGGCTCCGTGCAAGCCCCGAGAGCGCTGGTGACTGTAGCCATTTTTCCAAGTTGGCTGTTATCGAACGCCTTACGTCAGGAACGGACGCAAAACGTGGGAGAGTCTGGAGTAATCCAGAGTTCTGCTTTGTTTTGACATCCAAGCGCTTGTTTAACGAAGCCGCAATAGCACGATGGGCGTGCTCCAAGTTGACACCGAAATATCGTTGCCGTACTTTTGTGAAGTTGATCGTTTGTTGTGTGACGGGATAAGATGGTTCGAGTCTAGGTGGAATTTCGCTTGATTTCGAGAATGGACTGGATCTGGAGACACTGATGTCGTCTCCGCTCAGGGACTTTGCCGATATTACTACTTCCTCGTCTTCTTCTCCGGAGGATGAGTCGCTGTCATCCCGATCCGCGTTCCCAAGGGATGTCGCAAATGCAACTTCTGCTTCGTCTCCGGAGTCAGAGTCCTCCCCACCAAACTCTGGTTGACGTTTCATACTCACAGGTGACGAGACCTCCGGCTCGTTAATGGGCTCGGTACTGTTGAAATTATCAGCAGAATCAATCGACATCGATCGAGTTCTTGCAATAGGTTCAACCGCCGACGAATTGTGAGAGCCAATCGATGAAAAACTCCCTCGTTTCTTCGTCGGCGAAGCACTGTCTATTTCATTCCCCGACAATAAACCTCTGCTATTCATTGTTGCTTCATAGAACTCAGCGATAATTAATGCGTCGGCATCCTTCTGTCTATCCCCCATCACAACGTTATCATCCGAATCGTCAGACGAATGGCAAAGTGCTAGATTTTCAACGAGCAGTTGGCATGCTGGCTCATCAACCCACAAACGAGATCCAAAGCAGTCTTCTGCGTAGACTTGTACCAAGGGTGCTGGCCAATGGTCGAGGTTTTCTAACGCGACGAAAAGAATGGTAGCCGCCATCAATCTGATATTGAACTGTAGTCGAGTAGAAGGAAAAGTTCGCTTGGATACATGCGGAGAATGTGAGAGCTTCATAATCTTGGATGGATTCATTTCAATGGGGACATTTAATGAATCCATCGACGCTGTTCGCTTGCGAGATCCAGGGGGGCCTTGTAGTCGCACTGGGTTGTTGTCTGCAGATTCCATCTCGGTAGGGGTTGAGGACAAACATGAAATGAGAGCAAAGAAAAGCTCCTGGTTATGGACAACTGCAGATATTGCTGGAATAGCATTGGATTTGGGGTAGGGTATGGGGAGTTGTACATCATTTTTTGCTCTTGGGAAAAGAGATAAAAATGTGAGATTCAAAATGTTCGGCACGATCGCACCAGAGAGAATTTTCTTATTCGATGAGCAATTTCTGTAATCTAAAAACGTACCTTAGCGCCTGAATAGACTTTCGGTCGATTTTGAGATGGTACAGAAGACCAAGACCGCAAATGTAAATCTCGCCCAAAAGTTTTGGCGATTGATTGGCAGCAAGGTTCTGTAGACGGAGAAGGACCTGGACGCAGTGGTCCAAATCAGGAGGTCGTCGTTTCGACGGTGCCATGGTCGACATGAACAGTCGAAAGACTGAGCCATTCGTACCGATTTCAAGCAGCGTTTTCCGTAGAGATAAATCACCCCGAACTCCCACATGTGATCACAACTCATCATTTGATATTTGATCAAGTTAGTCATTTAACAACGTGTTTGCGCACTTCCACGTGGCACTCAAAGTTCCCAATACCATACCTGGTAACATGTGCCAGGTACCGTTAGTACCGTCCCTGGTAACAGGTAAAGCAAAAATAAGTGTACATGATTATTTGTAAATTCATTTTGTCAAACTAACAGTCAACTCATATTGCGGCACTTGCAGCCATTCTATGATCCAGTTATGCTGATTAAACCTGCTGTAACCAGTCCCGCAGCAATGGCTAGTGCTGCTATGCGAATCGGGCTAATGCCTTTACCAGATAATGCAGAAATATCGCTGGGGCTCACTGGTCGGTTGTACCATCCAACAATAGCTATTCGTTCTGACTCGGTATTCAAGACTTCGTGTGGCAGTTTGTCGCTTTGGAATAAAACCAACGTGCCTCCTTTTGGTGGTATATCCAAATAGTTTGGTTGCTCGCCAGGAGGTAGTTCATCGCCACCAGAGTCCATGTGGATTCGCAATTTACCACCATCTTGTTCAGTCCAATCTTGGTTCAAGTACATTAAAAGAGAAAATTTTCGTAGCATTGAAGCAGATCCAGGAATTGCATCTCGATGCCTTCGATAGAAGCCACCTGATGGGTAGTAGGCATAGAGGAACTCGGAGAGATTGACATCCAATGGCTGGGGCAGATCTTGACGGATTTGATCCAAAACATCGTAAAGCAATGAGCGTGCTCCGTCAGGAACGTCATTTAGTTTGTTGCGTCCGACGAAGCATGTTTCAGCGACTCGCATACTGGTATTGAGGGTGTTGGTTGCATCCTGACCAATCTTGGCAATCTTAAATTTGGTCTTGTCCCGAAGATTTCTGACATCCTTGCGGAGAGATTCTTGAAGGGATTCCGGCAAGAAATTTTCAATTATAACATATCCCTTGGATGTCAATTCTTCCAAATGACTTTGAGAGATTCGTGGCAACGTTGCAGATGATTGATACAGACGCGACGAGTCAATAACCGACCGACGTTGTGCGATGGATCGTTGTGGGGAGAAGGACCAGGTCACCTGAACGCCCAGTAGCAGTGTAAGTGCTCGTGCCAAAATGTAGCAAATCCTCATGTGATGGTGGAACATTGTTGCTTTTCTGCATACGAGACTCTTGGTTTCACTTGTCAAAGATACTACGGAGAAAAGTGCAAGCCAAGATGTGATAGGTGTGACGAGAGGAATCAAGAATTCGGATTTGTGCTCACAGTCAGTCAGTTCCCAAAAATCCTGCCAAAGGTCGTGCAAGTCGACGCCGCGCAATCTGGTCATCAACAGTAAAAAACCATTTCGAGGAAATTACACTGGGCTTGCCTCATACTATTAGATTTGCGATAGTAACAATACAACTAACCTCACCATGAAGCATAATCATGCAGGTGCATAGAGTGGTAGTGGGGTTGACTCTCCGGTAAAGTTAGTTAGAATACATTAGCGACTTCGTTCGGTGAGGAGTTTCTGGTCATCCATCAAGGTGAGCACAACTTAAAAGGCAGCATTGACAGTGAAAGACAAAAGATTGTCGATATGCCTTCAGAAGAATCTTTCCTGAGCAGGTTCTGCTCGTGATTTGGTTCCAGACACGCAAGAAAAGGACTTGGAAGTAGTAACTGGAGCCAAGCATCGGTGATTGGATTCCCAAAGAGGTGTTCGTTCCCTCGATAATGATTTTATTGTATGCTCCTAACGGTTTCTGTCCACACGAGGCAACGTAATTGCTCCACGCAACTTCTTTCCATATATCTAATAGCGAACCTTTTCGCATTCCTCCTCCTCCAAGATCATGTTTGGAATTCCATCAGTGACTGGAAATTCTCTGCCCGTCACAGGGCAGGTGAGCATACCCTTTACCAAATGGACATTCATAAGTATATGGTAAAGAGCTTGTAAGAAGGCAGGATCCTGAACCAACGATTCTATCAGCACTGGCGGTAATGTGTTGATTCCCATGTCAGCAGCAGCCTACAGGGCGATAAAAACGGATATTTCATGAATGATTGACAGTGAGCCACTCTGTACCAGCAGCAAAGGATCCTCTTTACATATTGCATGTTTACGCACCTGGACGAGGGCCGACCATTCGAGTGTTGGCAAAATGTGCTTGACGAATTCGACTTCGCGGTCACCCACTGCACCAATGTCTGGATTGTCAACCACCTTTACCTCAACAGCCGTAATCTTGAGAGGGAAACCCTTTCCGTCGGCATCCTTTGTATTATTTCGAAGTGTGTTGTGTGTCAAAAGCCTCATTATCCCGTGTATATTTTAACACCTTGCAAGAAGAAATTCGATGTGAATGCATAGCAAATGAATACCAGCAAACAAGTCTTCCAGTCCCGACGTCCCGACAGTCCCGACCCATACCGATTGGTGATGGGCTCATTCGTCCGTATGTCGTACGACCCCTCAGTCAGATCGTCAATTTTCAATTCTCACACACCCAAATGCGTTCAAACAATACGTAATGTGAAGGAACGATCTCAACTTCTGTAAATAAAGTTAGAGGAGTACATGAGAATGAGAGGAGTTGTCACGATAATTTTCATCGCCTGGATAACAATGATTTTCTGTTGGAATCACCCCGTTGTGGCTTACGTGAGCAAGTGTGGCAGTCAAGGTTCCACATTTATGCAACAAATCAAATTTCGGCATCACCAAAGGCTCTTTTCTCACAATCAAACACCATCACAGGTGACCTTTCCAAATGACCGAGCACAAATATTGCACGAACAGTTGACTTTGATTGGTGTTAACGCAGATGAGATGCTCACGGCAGCCATTCGCTCGATTGAGGATCCCATTTCTGGCTACAATGATGAATTCGGAAAGTCTGCTATACGGACCTATCGAGCGTTTATTTATCCAAAAAAGACAAGTGATATGGATGATGCAGTTGCTCTGAAAGCTGCAGCTGGACGAACCGCACGACAAGTAGACTTTCTCATCAAACGACATCAATCCCATCAAACAGAATGGGTTCGACATCACGACGTTATCAGAGACCGTCGAAAAATCTTCCCTCTCATACTTGTACTTGATAATGTTCGGAGTGCCTTTAATGTGGGATCCTTATATAGAACCGCCGATGCAGCAGGTTGTCAAGCCGTATACACTTGCGGCATTACACCGCATCCCCATGGGAGCGGAGCCGACAAGTTGGCCAAATCTGCCTTGGGCGCAGAACATGTTCTAGAAACAATGCACTTTAGTTCGACTCGAGAGGCAATCCAACATTTACGAAAAACTGCACCAGATTTTGATATTGTCGCATTAGAGACTACAGAACACAGTGAATTGTACACCAGTGTCAACTTCCAATCCAAAGTTGCATTGGTCCTAGGCAACGAAGTGACTGGGGTTGATACCACATTGTTGCGAGAAGTGGACAAGATCGTGGAGATTCCTACATTTGGGGCCAAGAACAGTCTCAATGTGGCAGCCTGTGCTCCAATAGTTCTATATGAGATTCTTCGACAATGGAAAGTACAATGACAGGAGGACAAGGTGCAATTTTGAAATTAGCATGCTTTTTCCTATTCTTCGTTACTGGTACTTGTAGTCGCATCTTGTACTTGGACTTCTCCAAAACCCAAAATGACGATACTTGTACCGACTGTCCATAGGTAAAAATGTACTAGTAGCTTGTTATATTAGTAAAAATGTACCTGGTACCGTAGTACATGTACTAACAGTAAGTAAAAAAAGCGGTAAATAAAAGCGGGCGTCGGCACAAACAAAAATCAACGGGTCGATTAAATCGGACACCTGGATCTTGTAGCATGGGTTACTTAGGATTCACCCAATCTAGGCTCGCCTAAGTAACTTTCTGAAATAACTGTGTTGCCAGATTTATCTTTGTTAGAAAATCGATCCTCTGTTAAATATCTTCCACGAGCCCCATAGTAATTTTTGTCAGTATTCGGCAGACTGGCTTGCTTATAAGATTCAGAAAAAGCTTCCACGAACCCGGCACAACCACCAAGTCCTCTGGATCGCGAAACACATGGAGGGCTCACAGCCCCTTGGCAAAGTTTCGACTTCCAGAGAGATTGGTGACTGTGAATAAAGAGTTATTCACACATCCATGCCGAACGCTATCATGCCACCCAAGGAAGTCTGTGTCGACTTTGAAAATGACAAGAGATTGCAGTCGACGCATCTTGTCAGATTGAATGTTATCGGATTGACTGGAATAGAAGTGGATAGAAGCAATGTGAGATCATCAGGGTTGAAACGAGCATATCCACGGCCTCCGAGCAAAATGAAAGCAGTCATTGCTGTATCACGTGGACAGGAAATCAAGGCCACGACTCCTCTTTCACAACCTCTTCGTCGACCACCCAGTGATATGGGAAATGTTTCTATTGACGCAACAAGCAAGTCCAAGAGACGACACCTTGCGCTTTGGTGCCAGAACAACGCACCTGTCTTAGGGACACTCATTGAATTTGAGGTATCACTGGATAGACTTGATGTAGGCGATGGCCAGCACTCATCATCGCAGTACATTCCAAAAAGTTTCGAGGTAATTGCAGGGTTAACCGAAGCCACCGAGCATGAACGGAAAGTGGCCGTGCCGATTGGAATAGCCAACTTACCAATTACTGGCAACAACAATGGGGAGATAGTTGCGCTGGACCTCCCACTGTTGAGTCTCTCTCAGGCAAATCCTCTTGGGAACGACAAGAACGGTCTCAAGGGCTTTCAGATGATGTCGATTCACGACAAGGAATGCGGTAACAACGGGGAAACCAAGAAGAAAAACTTAAGTCGACTCTTGAGTAGATCCGCCAAAGAATCAAGTCAAAGGATTCCTTCCGTTGCAGAACGAAGGATTTTCTCTTCTGTGTACTCCACAGATGGTAATGGGGATGCCATGTTGCGCGTTCAGATACAAGTGATCGAGAAAAGGATTCCGGAGGACGATGAGGAACTGTATGATAGGGATAATGGCAACGGGGTTGTAATGATTTTGCGAAAGAGTAATTCTCAGGAGTCATACCAAGATGATTCCGAGTCTGAAAGACCGGAAGATGATTCCTTCTTTGACAACTATTTTGCACATACAAATATTTCACCCACGAAGTCCATGGCTGAGAAGAAAGGGATGATTCGCGATGAATCCATCACAACTGCTTCCCTTACAAGCGATGGGTCGCCTGTTGGTGAAATGTCAGAGCACGAAAGTCCAATACCACAAATACTTCGTTCCGGTACAGATGCTGATGACCCTAGCATCAATCTCCCTGCACTAGACGCAGATTACATGGCCGACGATGACAGAAGTCATTCTATGCAACGAGGAACCGAGCCTCCTACCACATTCAGCAAGCAACGCAAGATAAAGCGAACACGTCGATCCCGCTACTTTAGTGACTTTCTTCTTCAAACGTGTGGAACCATGGCTCCCTCAGATGATGTAACGCTGATGTCAGGTGACTTCTTTGGACAGGAATTTCGATTTCCAATCTGTGCCTCGCTCAAGGACCGACTAAACGACAATACATTTTTGAATGACGATGTTGGTGAAAGCTTAGATCAAGAGTCCCATTCTGATCAAGGAGGTTCCACAGTCTTTACCAGCAACACGACGAGGGAAATTCAAGACAGGGTTGGCGAAGTACTGGCGCGAGCGGAAAAAGCCCTCAGTAGGTGTGTTGACAATGGTGACAATCACGACGATGCCATGACGATGGAATCTTCCGTATATGTTATTGAAAAGCCACTGCCAAAGAATCATCGAAAAGAATCGCAGGAGGACGTAGCTATCAGCGAACAGGGCCAGTCAAAGACTGCTGATCAGAAATCTTCAGATGAGATCCGTTTGGAACGGATTCAGAAGGCAGAACAGAAATTCAGGGAAGAAAAACGACGAAACGAGGAAAGACAAAGAATGAAGAAATCTATCGCCGCAGTGTTGAACTGCACAGTGGCAACTGATGTCACCCAGAAGGAGCGAAGGGCCCCTGCCAAGCTGATGAAAGTGCCGAAAAGCCTGGTGATAGCAGACAAAGGCAACGAAGTTGACATCGCTGCGTCATCTCGTGAGACCAAAGCTAAGGTAGTCCCCATCCATCGAAAACACAATGATTGTGGATTTCCACTCCCTGCTGCGTTTGGAGGGAGAGGTTTTTGTTCGAGAGTGGACTTGGTGGATGATAAAGAGATAGTGACTGTAATGACATTGACAGAAGCCAAAAGCACGATGAATTCACGCAGCATGTCTCAGTTGACTGAAGGAACCGACTTTGGTCGTGATGATCACGATTATAATGATGATGACTTCACCGACGATGATGATGATGATGACTACGATTATTCGGTCAGTACCAACAATGGTGAAATATAGAGAACTGTAAAAACGTTAAAGTTGTTTGGGATTTTGTTTACAAGGGAAAACATTCGATCCATTCCGTACAAAGGAACCCCGATAGTACTACGTTATATATAGTTGTAGGTCAAAAGTTTGTAGGATCGACGATTCGGAGGAATCGGATGATTTCCATCGTTCCATTCACAGTCGTATCTCACTAACAGTCAAGGAATAGAGGAATAGTCTCTCCTCACCATGAGTTGTATTTTACTGAGTACAACAACAAACAAAGAATGAAGGGATTAGGATTGATGCATAGTCTCCGACGACAGCATGAATGCGATTTGATTGTTTACAGGTCGGCACACCAAGTATGGAAGAACCGAGCATTACATTGGGTACTCATTCCAGTGGAATGCTGGTCCCTCTTTTTACTTGGGTATGCCCTTTTGCCGCCATGGTTACCTTTCCTTGTGGCAACACTTCTTGGATTGATCGCATTGTGGATTGCTGTAGATCCAAAGATTGGCTGTGCTTGTCTTGTCTTTCACATAATGGTCATTGTTTCGTGCAGCACAACGATCCGAAACTTGACAACATGGGAGACGCTATCAGTAGCGTCAATCGCTTGGATAAATGCCTGGGCTCTCCAAGTTGGTGTAGGTCATTGGTTATGGGAGAAAAATGATCCAAATGTTGCAAATATGACATCAGTGTCATGGTTGGCCATGTGTCAGTCGGTGTTGATTGCCTGGAGTAGCTAAATGACATCATTGAAAGTATTAATGTAACTGTGAATATAAACTCTAGTCACTGAGTAGCTCGAAAAGCCACCGAAAAGGAAAACTTTTCAAAATTTCTTTGCACCTTTCTACCAAGTTTATTCTACATGACTTCAAACCAACGAGTATTCTTCTTGGACTCGAACAGTACCTTGACGCTCTCGAAACCACCTTCCCGTAACATTTTCTCCGCAACTGGCACGGTGAAACCTAGCGTACCGAGACCAGCCCCATCATCCGTCGACAAACTACAAGCCATGCAAAGGCACGTCGAAAAGGCGAATTGTGTCCCAGCCGCCACATTACTACTAACATTTTCTCGAATCGTTGGCTTGCCTGCGATATCCGCTAGCAACCACACACCTCCCGGCTTTAATGCTTGCTTTACTTGTCGAATGAGGTCAGCAGGATTGGGGGAGTCGTGAAGTACATCAAATGTGGTAATGACATCGTACTCATGAACATGATTACCCAATGGATCCTCATTGGCATCAATGAGAAACGCATTCCTCAATTTTGCCTTGACCAAGTTGGTAGCACCAATCGACAAGGCCTGCTGGGAAATTTCATATCCATCAATCCGCGAGTTCGGATATGTCTTGGCCATGGCAAAAACCAAATTTCCAGCACCACATCCCAGATCTGCGACACGGCACCCCTCTCTCATGGCTTGTTCAGCACGCCCGTTATTGGCAGTTTTTAGAATTATGGGTAGAAAGATGTCCCGGATTTCAATGCTATGATGCCGATCAATTCCTTGGGCGACTTCTGGTTCATCGTAGGGCCGTCCCTTGCCAGTTGCAAATGCCTCGGGGAGCATAGTTTTCGCACGATTCACCAACGATGGAATCACCGAAATCATACTAATATCATATTCCGGTGAGTCTGGATTGGCAAGAACCTCTGCAGTGGCCCGAGGAAGACGGTAGTGTAAATCTTCATCATCATTGCCAGTTCCTGGAAGCAAAGTCACTAGGCCCATGGCAGCCTGTTGCGCCAGCCACTCTCGTAGCCATCGTCGATGATATCCACTCCGATCCGCCAATTCAATAGCTGTCACAGACGACCCTGGCTCCGCACACATTTCACGAAGTATCGTATAAAGCCCCAACCGATCCCCAATGTACAAATGAGAAGCTTTCAAGGCACCACCAATGCTGGCCCATACTGTATCATGAGCAATGGAATAATCCACTTCCGGGTCTTTGGGCTTTTCGTTCCGCTTGGCAAGATGTTGCACCAACAGACACAAAACAGCCCCACAACAAGCACTTCCAATGATTACTGCTGTACTGCTACTAGTTGTTGATCCTTTCATATTGCAATTTACAATGATATCATACGGCGATGGTACTTTGATGTCGAGAAAATGGAGACCTAATCTTTCTGGCTACCCCTGAATGTGGATGACGTCACAGGTGGGACTGGAATATACTGACTTGTGCGAGGTGCCTGAGTACTTGTACGTAGTTACCGGTACTAACATTAGTACCACTAATAAGAAATTCAGGTTTGCTCGTTTGGTGCGAAATAGAATGATGATGCAATATGGTCCACTATGGCGATAATAAAAATGCATCGAGAGTGCCATTACAGTTTGCTGCTACAATCATAGTTTTACACCACTTGTCGATCTTCTTCGTCAGTCTCTCCTTCGAAATCCGAGGCTTCGGCGCGTGACCTTTCCTCTTTTCGTTGCCTCCTCTTATCACGTCGTCTCTTCTTGTCGCGAGACTTTTTGTTGCTGGACTCGGATTCATTGACTTCTCCTTCCATGGGCGATGGACCCATCCAAACTCCATCATCTTCTTCTACCCGCTTTTTCGCTCGTCGTCGCTTGCGGGTTTCTCGGAGCTGTTCCCGTTGTGCTCGCACAGCCAACTTCATTCCGTTCCTGAAAGCAATGCCTTGCGCAATGATATCCTCCAACACACATCGCAAGAGACCCATGTGCTTTCCACCCTTGGAATGGATTCTGTCACGATTTCGGACAAGGTATGCCGCGACCAATGTGGCGGTCGCTACAACAACCAAAAACCAACCTGTCATTCGTAGAGGCCTCTTGTACATCATGTTTTTGTATACCAATTGCGCATTGCCCCCACGGTTTACCGTTCGAATTGCGTAATCCACTCGTTCCTTCTCACCATAAGGATCGGGGCATCCATGGGGATAAAGGTTAATGTCACAACTCCAGGAATTGGAGAGAAGAAATTCCAGTTGGGAAGATGATTTCTTTTTGTTTTGACCATATATCAGATGACAGCCAACGCTCTCGTATTGTTTGTTGTACTTTTCAAAGGGGTCGAGAATCTCTTTAAAGTAGTTGCCGTCGCATTCACTGGCCTCAAAGCCAGCAATGGCGTAGCTGCCGTCGGCATCGCAACCCAGGGTGCTGACATATTCCGCCTGGTTGTCCTTGTCACGAGAATTCAAATCTCGACGGTTATCGTCAAGATCAATCGCTACACAAATCGCATTGGCCGTCGACGCAGAGTTGTTGTAGTTGGTGTTATCGCCACTGTTATAGAAAACTGTTGGACGCTTGCCGACTGACTTGAGCAAATTATCGGCTCCGCCATAGGTAAAGAATGAGTCGACGAAATGGGATCGAGAGCATCCAAACCATGAAGAGGTTCCTTTTTTGGATGCATACAATGAGTAGGCCGCATTGGCACAAAAATCTTGAGTACGGTATTGATACCATTTCTCGTCTCCATCACGGTTGTCGCCCATGTACCTGTCATCGGTGTCATCAATGGCGCACTCTGACCAACTAAATGTAGAAGCAATCAAAACGTTATGAATTGAGAAACCAGGACACTGGACACTTCTTAAAAGGCTATGGACTCATGGCAATGACAACACTTACACGCAACCATGAGGTTTGATCCACACGGCTTGATAGTCGTCAAGGTTATTCAAGATATCCACGGGGTCGATGCGGAACGACTCTATCTGTTCGATATTCGACTGTGAAGAGCTCGAGGACGAAGACGAAGACGACGACGAGGCCGCCGCCGCCACCGCCGTAGTCGAAAGAAAGGATACTCCCAGAAGAAAAAGTCTCATGGTGCTCCAAGAATATGGAAAGTATGAGTCTGACGGGTGACTGCTACGTCTGTTGAGGGAATCATCAAACATGTTGATATAGCGTTCCAACGACTCGTTTCAACTGTTGAGAGTTCAAGCCTCCCCGCCAAATCAATAAGTCCTATTAACAGGAACTGACAAATTCATTTAAGTGCCAGGATGGAGGGAGCACCCAAATGCCGCCACTATGGGAGGTTTTTAAATGCCTTGGGTTTCACGGAGTACCCTTCGGCGATAGCGAGCCCAGGTAGATCTGTAGGTGTCATAAATTATTGATATACGTCGTTTGAGATTGTATAAAATATCCTTAATTAAAGTTATTCCCATACCCTTTCGGTTGACCCCCGTTTCCCTCCGACACCGGAAGCATACCGTTCAGTCGCATTTTCTTGATATTATTTTCACTGTCGGTTAGGGGAGATCGATCCCAGTGATCCATCATTAGACAAGTGTGCGCAAGCAAGTTGCTAGTAATTGTTGGTTGGTAACAGCGACACACAAGTTGGCATTGTGTACGAAAATGATTCTGCTATATTCCATTGCCTTGGGGCTAGTAGCAAGCTGCGGAGCTTCGCAGGACCTGCCTTATATTCGATTACGAGACTTGCCAGGTATTGCAGAGCCTGAAAAAGCACAATGGATTTCCATGTCCGAGGACGTAAAGTTCTTGCCAGTAGATGATCTACCCCAACCCAAAAAAGCCAGACGTAAACTTGGACCTGACGATGAAGACAACGAAGACGATGATGAAGCGGACGGGGAGGAAGAGGACGAAGAAGAGGAGACAACAAAGTGGAACGGATACAACCCCTACAGTGTCCAACCATTCATTGCAGGAATGGATGAGTACGACGAGTATCAACAAGCATGGAGAATGCTAGGGTTTATGATTGACTGCAGCGTTTCTGGCCAAGACGAGGGTCGTCACCTCGGTGGCTCTCGTGATGGGAACGGGGACGGTTGCGCTCGTTACATTCTTTGGGCAGCTGTGAGTAATGCATTCGTTTTGTTGCTGGGACAAGACCTTGTTGATTCATGATGACTCACATCTTTTTCTATCGCATTTGTTGGGTACCATTTTCATATTCAGTACGTCGATTTGGAATATGAAGGAGGTGGTATTGGGGAGTATCAGTACTGGAACAGTACGTCCAAATCGTGGGACAAAACGCCTTGTCAGTACACTGAGAGCGGATCTTCGCGCTGTGCCAAAATGGACTGCCATCTAGAGGACACTCACTTCTCGCTCCTTGGATTTTTCAAGCATCGCAGTTATGACGATTGGATGGGGCAGCTATTTAAGCACGAAGGAATGTGTGTTTGGACCGATGACGAATACTCCTTTATGAAAAACGCCCGCAATAGGTGGCCCCGCGGCTGCTCCGATTCGCAAGCTACCACAGAGGATGGCGACCCAATCTATTATGATATCAAACCTCTATCAGGTGGACGGATTACGGTTGGTCTGTACTTGGACAGTAAATGTATTGTGGACTACACCAGCGACACGAGCAAAGTGGAAGAAATTCTAGGAAACTACTTTCTCCAAGGAAGCCACGACAACAATAATGGCGGTGACAGCAGTACTTCATTGAAAGAATCACTTGCACAATGGACCAGCGCCTTTGATGTTTTTACGTATTGTCAGCCTTGCGTTGCC